>JAODAL010009946.1:0-107782 GCA_025379985.1 Phyllomedusa bahiana
TTTTTTCCAAAATTTTAAAAATTTAAACAATTTAAAAACCCTTTTTTTCCTGTGATTTCTTTCCATCATTCTGTAAGCATGTTGTGAAATAAGGTAAAGGCTACATATTTGAACAGATGATAATCTCTACAGTATATTGCAAATAACATTACAAAATTGAACCGTATCTTTCACAGTTCTCCATTCCTCTTTGACAACTTTCTTCTGTCTTCAGGCTTGGGCTGAACAGAATGTCACTGCTGCAGTCTCTGACTGTGTCACTGCTCAGGAGTCAATGCTCTGCACGGTGATGCCGGGCAGTGTAAGGGCATGTCCCCACGGCAAGGGTTTGTGGTTGGTTTTTCAGATGGTTTGTGGTTTTAGAAACAGTCTGGAAACCTGAAAGCAACGCTTCCCCATAGACTTCAATAGAAAAACCGTTCAGCAGTCCACACTGAACTGTTTTTCTGCTGGGTGGTTTTTCTCACCGCAAGCGGTCTGAAAAACATAGAACATGTTCATTCTTCCGACCGGTTTCCAGACTGAAAATTATCATTGGAGTCAAACTGAGTGAATGGTTTTTGGTGCGGTTTTTGGGTGTTTTTGGGTTTTTCCAAAAAAGTGAAGAATGATCCCATCTTTAGTAAATGTGTTTTTGCAGGTGCTTTGCACTTTAACACAGGAAGGTCCTGCAAAGCACTTCAGTGTGAACGAGAGTCTATAAATCCTCTTTTTAGCCTAAACTAACCACATTTTTTTGCTCTTAACATGCATATGTGCTTAAAGTGAAAATTAAAAAGTTGGCCTTTGTTCATCATTGTTAAATTGTGGGGATAAAAAAATCACATGGTTTCTTTCACCAATCAGGAAGACTTTTGCACTCATTACATTTTTCAGCTTGAAAAACAGTCCAAAAACCGCTGGGAAAACCTGGATAAAATCAGTGACAAAAACAGTTCAAAAAACCAAAAGCGGCAAAAACAGACTGGAACAGAGAAAGCCTGATGATATGGGGTTGTTTCACAGCTAAAGTCGTTGGATACTTGACCAGGATCAATGGTGTGATATGGTTAGACATGCTCAGCTATATGTAAGTATCCTAGAAGATGAGATACTTTGCACACTTGAGCACTATCTATGAAAAGGACGAGTATTCCAGCAGGAAAATAACCTGAAGCATACATCAAGATTGGCAAAGAAAGGATTCAATGGCAATGAAGTAGAGTTGCTGGATTGGTCCCCAGGCTTCATCCAAATTGAACACTTGTTGGTAAAGTTGAAGAAAAAGCTGTGTTTGTACCCAAGTGAGTCGACCAGTATGAACCAAATCTTGGAAACATGTACAAGAGGCCTGAATCTGATCCAGAGCATTCCCAGAAGGATTCAGGCATAAAGGTGAATTTACAAAATACTAACAAAATAATAAAAATAAAAATTTAGATTTTTAGGAGCAAAACAGTAACACTGCAGTTACATGACAAGAATCTGCAGAAGTAAGCATATGCTACATACAGTAGTTGAAAGTCAAATTTATATATGAGATTGCCAAGATGATTGTCTAGAAATTGATGGTAGTCTCACGTTCAAAGCTGTAGTGGATGGTGAGATATGGAGCTGGAAATTCACAAGTTCAAAACATTGTTACCCTTTGCTTGTCAGTGTATATATAGGGTTACTATACTATTAGACTTAAATGGAAATTCCGGCATTTGGACAAAAAAACGGAACATGGAGCTACATGGTCATTACACACAATGGGGGACATGTATAAAGATCGGCGTGTCGAAGCCCCTGTTTTCACAGATTTTTTCCTGAAAACTGCGCTTGATGTATGTCGGTGGCGAAGTGCGCTCATACATGCGGGGAAAACTTCGACTCTCCGACAGACAGACCACATTGAAATTGAGCTTTAATGCGCCTCACTTTGCCATTCATACATGCGTCGGTGTTTTCTAATGTGGTGCGTGCCGCCCAGAACGCCCACAGCGCAACCCTTCATGTTAGGCGCATTAGAAATTGGCAAAGCTTTCACCTAATGCGCCTAACACATGCAGGAGGTGCGTCCGACAGGGGAGCCGGCACAGAGAGGCGCATTATATGACAGAAAACCGGCAAAAACACCGATCATACCTGTCCCCCATTAAGTGTGAGCTTAACTTCAGCAGCAGCTCATGTGGGTAGAAGACTACAGTTCCCATCATGCACTGCTGATATCTATTCCTGGCTGTATTCCTCCACTGTCCCCCCCCCCCTCCCGGGTGCTAAAGAAAAAGTCTCCTCCCTCTTGTACATCTCTTGTGCTCCCCCAGTGCTGAGCTAGTTACATCCCCTAACATCCCCTGCTTCTATATAGATACACAACTCATCCTCCAGCTGCAGGAACTGAGCATGCTTGACCAGAAAGTGGAAACTGAAAAAAAGGTCATATCCCTTGACAACAAGTTATAAACATCATATTTTGGGCTAGTAATTGGTGAGTGATTAAATGGAAAACTACAAAATATTTTAAATGACCAAATATTGAAGATTTTTCATTTGTACCTCACACTTACAATAGGAGTCCAGATGTTAATAAGTTGAAGTTCACTTTACGGTCAAAGGTAACATTTTGTATTGCCATCTATTAAAAATGAACATGTCCTTTTGAGAGTCTAGTGTAGTCCTATGATTACCTTGCACTTACAGATGTCCCCATTTACAGAATATTTTATCTTTTAAAGCTTTATAGATCTGTGCTGAGCATCAACTATACCTTCCATCATCTACAATAGGGTCACAAATCAATCATACAAAATGATTCTACTCCTTCTGAAGAATCAAGTGTCTGATTACTTTAACATAAAGCAGTGGAAGAGGCTTGACATATAGGCTTTAAAATTCCCTCACCTCATGAAAAATGAATGTGGTTCGAGTAGCTGATTACCGGCGAGGTTAGCTAAGGCTTGTCACTGTAACATGCATACCGCTTCTGACTTTGGGACTAGGGGGATGAAAGAGACACAGCAGACGTTCTTCCAGCTGTGTAAAACTGTGCAGTAAAAAGAGATATAGATTTTTTTTGATAGCTGCCATAAAGAAACGATAAAGCTGAAATCCCACATTTCCTTTTATCTCTTAGGATTGGGCATCAAACTCTACAAAACCGAAATAGTAGGAGGTACAAGAAATGGGCAAAATACTACTCTGTCTTAAAGAATCCAAGTACCAATATATTTTTTTTAAGAAAATAAAACTTTTGAAAAATTGTTCCTAATGTCCTTTAATAGGTAGTTAATTTAATATTTATTATGAAGTATTTGAATACTAGGTATGTATTGTGAGATTTAGCGGCTCTGGGATCGTGACTCGCGTGTTTTCAGGCAAGGCATGCACAAACAAACAAAACAATCGCCTGCCCGTCTGGGCTCTAACTAACATAGACCAACTTCCCTTGACAGCCTGAAAAGTTTTCCCTCCCTGGTTTTCCAGCATGTCTCCACCCAAGACTTAAAGGTAGTCAGGGGTTTTGTAACCACTTAGTCAGTTTACCTGCTGACTTATATACCCAGGTAAACCCCGGGGAGTGGAAACATGGGGAGTGAGCGCCCACTCTGCTCTATGCTCACTCCCAATGAAAGACCGACCCAGGAAAGGGCTGGAAGCCATGCTAACATATTACACATGTTAAACATATGTCGACAGTCTAAACTGTCGACACCTATTGAACTTTGGCCTTTCCTTCCCCCAAGGCTCCTTACCTTGGGGGCATGTGTTTTGGACATCGAAAGGTGCTGCCAGGACCCGGCCGGGAGTACACTCCATTGTACACCCTTCCTGCTGTTGTCACCTTACATATCCCCCCCCTCTGCTCAGACCCATGGGGCGGAGCACCTTGTGCCCCGAATCTATGCACTCTAGATAACGCGTCTGCGTTTGCTTGTTGGGACCCAGGACGGTGTTCCACACAGAACTTAAAGTCTTGTAGGGCCAGGAACCACCTGGTTACCCTCGCATTCTTCCCTTTGTTTTTGGGCCATCCATTTCAATGGGGAGTGATCAGTGAATTGCCTCCCCACTAGATAGTACCTCAGCGACTCGATTGCCCATTTCAGAGCCAGACACTCCCTCTCTACAATCGAGTAGTTCTTTTCTGCTGCTGACAGCTTCCGGCTGAGGTATCCGACGGGGTGCTCTTCCCCATTAACCCTTTGGGACAGGACTGCACCTAAACCCACCTCTGAGGCATCCGTCTGTACTATGAATTCCCTTCTGAAATCAGGGGTAACCAGTACAGGTCTCTTACAGAGCACCTCCTTGAGTTCAGAAAGGCTTGTTCAGCCTCAGGGTTCCACTTTACTATGGTGGATTTTGCTCCCTTGGTGAGGTCTGAGAGAGGGGCAGCTATTGTGGCAAAGCCTGGCACAAACCTCCTGTAGTAGCCTGCAATGCCAAGGAAGGCTCTAACCTGTTTCTTGGACACAGGTTGAGGCCAATTCTGAATGGCTTCGAGCTTGTCTACCTGGGGTTTTATGACCCCTCGGCCAATGTTGTAGCCGAGGTAGCGAGCCTCCTATAGCCCTATCGCACATTTCTGTTGATTGGCTATTAGCCCAGCTGCCCCTATCACGTCTAGAACCGCTTGCACCTTCACCAGATGGGAATCCCAATTGGCACTATAGATCACCACATCATCCAGGTATGCGGCGGCGTATTTTTTATGCGGCTGCAGGATGATGTCCATTAGCCTCTGAAAGGTCGCAGGGGCCCCATGTAAACCAAAAGGAAGGACCACGTACTGGAAGTGTCCCTCTGGGGTGGAAAATGCCATTTTCTCCTTGGCCTGATCTGTGAGGGGAACCTGCCAATACCCTTTGGTGAGGTCTAAGGTGGTCATATACCTCGCTGGTCCCAACCTCTCGATCAGCTCGTTGACCCTTGGTATGGGGTAGGCATCGAATTTGGAGACTTCATTCAACTTGCGGAAGTCATTACAAAACCGCAAGCTACCATCTGGCTTAGGAATAATCACGATGGGGCTGAACCACCCACTTTGGGACTTCTCTATTACCCCCAGGGCTAGCATTTTCCCCACTTCTTCTGAAATGGTTTGCCTCTGGGCTTCTTGCACCCTCTATGGTCTTAACCGCACCTTTTGGCCGGGCTCAGTGACAATGTCATGTTGGATGACATCTGTCCGGCCAGGCAGTTCAGAGAAGACCCCTCAGTTCCTCTGTAGGAACTCCCTAACCTCCTGCCTCTGGACCTCTGACAAGGACTCCGCGATACGGACGGGGGGTAACTCCTTGTTTGGGACCTCCCTGACTCCCCTTGCAGCCACCAGGCTTTCTCGGTCCTTCCAGGGTTTGATGAGGTTAATATGGTAGATCTGGTAGGGTTTTCTTTTCCCTGGCTGGAAAACCTTGTAGTTCACCTCACTCACCCGTTCACAGATCTCATAGGGGCCTTGCCATTTGGCTAGAAACTTGCTTTCTACAGTTGGGACAAGTACGAGCACCCTGTCCCCAGGCTGAAAAGACCTGACTCTTGTGGTCCTGTTGTAAACCCGGGCCTGGGCTTCCTGGGACTGTAGCATGTTCTTCCTTAAAATAGGCATAACTGGCACGATCCTGTCCTGCATGTCAGCTATATGCTCTATGACACTTCTGTAAGGGGTTTCCTCTTGCTCCCAGGTTTCTCTGGCTATGTCCAGGAGCCCTCGGGGATGTCTCCCATATAGTAGCTCGAATGGCGAGAACCCCGTGGATGCCTGTGGGACTTCCCGGATGGCGAACATAAGATAGGGCAACAGGTGGTCCCAATCCCTACCATCCTTGTCCACCACCTTTTTTAACATCCCCTTTAAGGTTTTATTAAAGCACTCGACCAGACCATCGGTCTGGGGATGGTACACGGAGTGCGCAGGTGGGCAATTTTTAGCAGGCGGCACAGCTCTTTGGTCCCCTTGGACATAAACGGGGTGCCCTGATCGGTCAGGATCTCCTTGGGATCCCGGTATGGCTGAATAGCTGAAACAGCTCCCTAGCTATCCCTTTAGAGGAGGTGTTTCTGAGGGGTATAGCCTCGGGGTAGCGGGTGGACCTGACACTCCGGGCAGGACTGACAGAACTCTTCCACTGCCTTGTAGATGCCGGGCCAGTAGAAGTTCCGCTCCACCCGCTCCCTAGTTTTCTCTGCCCCCAAGTGTCCCCCCCAACACATGGGAATGTGCCAGTTCTAAGACCATACGGACATGCGTCCGGGGTACCACCAACTGCCCCACCACCTCTGTGGTGTCTTTTTCACCCGGTACAATAAATTATCCCGTACGGCTAAGTGAGGGTAGACCAACTCCTCCCCTGGTTCCTGTGGTCTCCCGTCAATGATCTTTACGCTTTTCCAAGCCTTACCCAGGTTAGGGTCCCTCACTTGCTCTGTGCCAAAATTCCCTCTCGAGACTGGCAAGGAGGAGAGTTCTAACTCAGAGGGGTCTCCTCTGGGTCTCCAGCCAGGACCGACAAGGGAAAAGGCACAGGTTCAATTTTATCACTTGTCTGACACACGTCATTTTCAGCAGTACATCAACATACATTTTCCGAGTTTTATTTCCCCACAGATCCCAAAACAGAGGAAAGTCACAGCCAATAACTGCGCTGTGAGGTAAACTGGTCACAACGGCCACCTCATGTTGGGTGACCACACAGGCAGTCTCTCTTGCCAGTATGGCAGTGGGTAGTCCCTGGTGTCCCATGGATACAAACAACCCCAATCCGGCGTGAGAGAAGTTGATATGGGCTCAACAGTCGGGCTTGCACAAGGGTCACTAAGCTCCCCGAGTCCAGGAGGGCCTGCACCGAATGTCCGTTAATGGTAACAGGGCACTCTCGTCGGTCCTTCCCAGCAGCAACCCGAGTGGAATACGATGGCCGGGCAAACCAGGAGGTACGGCTCCACAACCCACATTCCATGGGTTCCTCCCTACCCGGGCAACGTGCCGCTACATGTCCCAGTCCTTGGCACCGCCAGCAGACTATGGGGTCCCGGGCCTTAGCAACAGGGTCCCGTTTTGGGGTGGGTGGCCTCTCCCTCCTTCCGTATAACCATAACCCACCCCGCGGGTGGAGGTCTGTGGATTCCTCGGGGTATGTAGGACTTGCAGGAACTCCTCTGTAGCGTTGTACCGTTCCACAGCCGCGACCAGTTCGTCCACGCTTTTGGGGTCGGTGTACCCCACGCACCTCTGGAGCTCGATGGGAAGGGCCCGCACAAAACGGTCACAGACCACTCACTCGACCACCTGGGCAGGCGTGTGAGTCTCCGGCTGTAGCCACTTGTTGGTAACGTGGAACAGGTTGTACATCTGTGACCTGGCAGGCTTGGTAGGATCAAACTCCCAGGCTTGTACTCTCTGGGCCCGTACGGCCAGGGTGACCCCCAGTCGGGCCAGGATCTCCCCCCGCAGTTTGGTGTAGTCCTTGGCATCTTGGACACGCAGGTCGAAGTAGGCCTTTTGCGGTTCGCCCGTCAGGAAGGGGGCCAGGACATCCGCCCACTGGTCCACTGGCAGCTACTCTCTCCGCTATCCGTTCAAAGGTCCCCAGGTAAGCCTTGATGTCATCATCCGCGGACATCTTGCGCAGGGAACTTTGCACCACCTGGCGGGCTGTGAGCTGAGCACTTGTTGGTACTTCTGGCCTCGCAGCCAAGGCCTGTAGCTGTTGCTGCAGCGTCTGGTTTACCTGCTGTTGCTCTTTCACAGTGGCTTGGTGGGTCTTGATAAGCAGGCGATTCGTCTCCGCTTGCATCCGGATGGTCTCCTCATGCGCTTTCTGCTGGCTGGCCGCCATCAGCTGGAGGTTAGCGTTGGCTTGGATTAGCTGCTTCACCAACTTGTCCATTTTATACGACTCCGCTGACTGTGTGGTAGCTGATTTCACCCAGGACATCCGTTTTCTCTCACGTGTTTTCAGGCAGAGACAGAGATGGATTCCAGGTGTAAAAATACAGGGCCTCTGTATTTTATTAGCAGCAAACAGAAATACAAGTGCAAGGCATGCACAAACAAACAAAAACAAACGCCTGCATGTCTGGGCTCTAACTAACATAGACCAACTTACTGACAGCCTGTAAGTTTTCCCTGCTGGTTTTCCAGCATGTCTCCACCCAAGACTTAAAGGTAGTCAGGGGTTGTAACCAACTTAGTCAGCTTACCTGCTGACTTATATACTCCAGTAAATCCCGGAGTGGAACCATCGGGAGTGAGCACCCACCCTGCTCTAAAGCTCACTCCCAATGAAAGGCCGACCCAGGAAATGGCTGGATGTCATGCTAACATATTACACATGTTAAACATATGTCGACAGTCTAAACTGTCGACACCTATTGAACTTTGGCCTTTCATTCCCCCAAGGCTCCTTACCTTGGGGGCATGTGTTTGGACATCGAAAGGTGCACGCCAGGACCCTGGCCGGGATGTACACTCCATTGTACATCCTTCCTGCTGTTGCCACCTTACAGTATACAATTCACTTGAATAACCCAGAACATTATATGGGGTTTCCAGGATTCTATCTGCACATGCGCTCAAGATATAATAATATTAAACTGTGCAACATACATGCTGTACTGATTCTGCACCACATCCTATGCTGCTCCTGTTTCTCCTCCATAAACAAGGTGTCATCCATAGCAATTACCTCTCAGCAGATCACGGTTCTCAGCATTAACATTACTCAAGATGGGAAGTCACAAATAGGGAACGTAATTACAGTCAAATCCAGGCCCTGGGGTATGAGGACCCTGCTCTCTGTGACCTAAAGGGGTTTTGCCATGAAGTCATTTCATGCCTGGTTTACCCAGTTTCAGCTCTAAGTGTTCTTAAAAGGAGGCATGTGTAATTTGTTTGAACTGCATAGCATGTAACCCGCAAGCTGACATCCCCATGCCTTTCCCCACATGTTGCTCACTGTAGTCAAACAAAGGTTTGTTTATGTAAAAAGCTGTGAGTAGCTACAATGTAGCTGAGTGGTTAGCACTTCTATCTTTCAGTAGGTTCACATCCTTGCAGGAGCCAAAAATGTGGATTTTTTTCTCAATGCACATACATACCTGATTGAAGTTTCTTTTTTCTTTTTAGTTATTTGTACTGTTGTTTGCACTGTTGACTAATTACTAAGGAGTACAGAGGACAGGAGTAGAATGACAGCACCTGGGGTTGAAAACTCGCTCAGCAGTGAGTGTCTGTGATTACTAGGCAGGGAAGAGACTGACAGTAACTGCCTGAGAGGAGAGATGATATCCGAGCATGTGCGGCCAGGACTGAGGAGCTCTCATCATTGAAGATCCCCTGAAGATTAGCTGTGCACTGTGGATCACTAATGTAGCAGCTAAAACAAGAATGTTTTAAACAGAATTTTTAACAATGGTGAATGGTGAAAAGGTTTATTATTTAATTTTACTTTGTGGCAAAACTCCTTTAAGAGGACATGGCTAATATAATGGTACACTTGTCACAGATTGAACATTAAGGACCAATGTTTTCAAGTTATACCTCTAAGCAGACTCGGACTGGATAGGTAGACAAGTGGGCCTCTCAGAATAGCAGACCAGGATTGTCAACTGTAAAGTATGTGCATTTGTGGGATCCAGCTGCCCAATGGGAAGCTGACCTACTTGCCTATCTAATGGGAGGTCTGCCTCCTTGATAGCTTACCTAATTTGGGAGGTCTCCTGCCTAACTGAGGTCTACCCACCAAAAGGGTATCTTTATTTGTCTGCCTAATTTGGTGGTACTACTTACTGTATTGGAGGATGTACCTATCTACTATATAAGGGCACAAAAGAGAGTCCTATAACCTTTTAAGAGGACACTTACTGTTTGAGGGTACTGTTACTGTATAGGGCATCAAGGGAGTCGTTATTACTGCTTTGGTAACTATAAAATGGAGAGTCGTCACGGTGGTGCAGGCTGGATGTAGAAGAACTAGAAAAGTGAACGAATCACTGGATTCAACTGTACTGTATTCACTTATACACCTGCAGAGTGTCTATGTGCAACTAGTACCTACCACTATATGGTGCCTGTAAGGTGATAATATTGGTCTCTGTGTAATTTGTTTTATTCAGTAACTGTATAGAAGTATTACTCAGTCGCTATTTGGTGGTATTATTAGGCTTTGGTGGTATTATTGATAATATTGGCCCTAATAAACTGTTTTTGTCCATTCACAGTGGTGATATTTGCTCCATGTATAGTGGAAGTATTTGGTTACTGTGTGACTGATTCAGAGGTATATTATCATTCATTAAACATTTTCTTTTAGCTATTTGTATACCTTCATTTATATTGAGCATACTATTTTTTTTGGGGGGGAGGGGGAGTTGCGTACATATTTATAGCCCCTTAATGTGCACCAATCTCTGTCCTGCTACTTCCGCTCACCTAGGTAAGGGAGACTCGAACTTACAGGCTGGCATCATGCCAGTCCGTATCAGTGGGACGCAGGACTGGGTGGGAGAACCGTGCCAGTGGCAGAAGCAAAAAGGCAGAGAAAGAAAGTCCAAAAAAAACGCTGCAAATCTATGTCAATGACCAAAGTGGCTCCCTATATCAAAGATTAACCAAAATTTGTAGAAATATTGCATAAAATATAACTTTTAATAAATAAACTTAAAAATATTAATTCTCAAAAGTACAAAGCAACACAATAGTGTTTACTAAGGATATGTACACACGGCATATGATTACCTGCCATCTTCCCGCTGTAGCCAGTTGTCCCCTGTAGCCAGTTTTGCTCCCTGTAGCCAGTTTTGCCCCTTGTAGCCAGTTTTGCTCCCTGTAGCCAGTTTTGCTCCCTGTAGCCAGTTTTGCTCCCTGTAGCCAGTTTTGCCCCCTGTAGCCAGTTGCTCTTGTAGCCAGTTTTGCCCCCTGTAGCCAGTTTTGCCCCCTATAGCAGTTGCCCTTGTAGCCAGTTTTTCCCCCTGTAGCCAGTTTCCCCCCCTGTAGTTAAGGATAATAACATAAAAAAACTCACTTACATTTCCAGGATCCCTCCAAGTCCCGGGAGCCAGGATTCAGCTCAGCTCCCGGGGTCTCCTTTGACAGGAGCCGAGACTCAGCGTTGCAGGGGGCGCAGTGAAAACTGTGCGCCCCCTGCTACGCTGCTGTGTATGTATCAGCGCGCTGAGTGAGCACTGATACATACATTGGAGGAGGCAGGAGGGGAGCGATCCGTCCTGCCTCCTCCCTGTGCCGGGAGCTGCACTAAGTGTATGCAGCTGCTGGCTTTGACTCTGCACGGCTGTTTTACAACGACCGTGCAGAGTCCAGGGTTAACCGTGGGGCGGGCGAGGCGGCCGGTGCCCCCCCTCGGGTGAGCGGAGCCCCGGCCCCCCGGGTGATCGCCCGCCTCTAGGAATGGCCCTGGTTGGTATAAAGAAGTGACATATTGCTTCTTGCCGGGGTTTATAGAATGGGGAAGTAAAAGTGAACGGGGGGCGGCCGGAGTGGTGTATAAGTATGCATTGGCCATCGCATACTTCTAAAGCAGCAGGCATATAGCAGCACACACAGTACATGCCACTATGCAATTTGTTTAATTCGTCTGAATATACCCTAAAAATACAATATAAATGACATCCAAAAAAAGATCTAAATCCACTAAGATAAAGAAGCAGGAACAACCTTACCATAGGACATCTTCAGTGCTAGATGATAGACTACAAAGTACAGGGCAAAAAGGGGGACTAGCAAATCCCTATCCAAACTACACAACCTTCACCTTAAAAACGGGTTAGCTTCCCCAATAAAGGCGACCCTGGCAGGAACCTGGCCCTATTAAAGGTGTCCCTATGCTACAACAATATGTCCCAAAAGAAAGCATAAGGCAGTTGAAGAGTCATGTATAGTAGTTGTGGAATGGTCTCCCAGAATCAACTTCACCAGTGGGCCCTGGGCACACCATTCCAACGCTGGCTCTGGGGTGGCATGGCAAAATAAATCATATGAAAAATGTTGATGGGACACTCGGAAGCAGCTTTGAGATGTCTTAGATGTAAGTTTAGTTGTCAATACTCCTCTCCTCTAGACATTCATAAACCTACTGCAGAAAAAACTGAAGAAAAAAACTTAAAGACAGGAACTAAATTAGCAAATGGAAATTATTTAATGAGACAATGTCCTGAGACAGTAGCAATTTAAAAAGCAGATGTGACAACATAAAGGCGCCACCAATCAACAGCTCTTTTCTCATTAGTGGTTCCAGTAGACTCCTTGGTACCATTGTAGAGAACTGCTGTCAGGATCCTCTGTCTCTAAAAGCTACTTGATTATTGTACAAGGTCTGTAAAATCGTCAAACATTACCCCATACTCTGTTTCTGTCTTGACCAATGTCATAAGACAGTATTTTTATCCAAAAGTGTGTCCTTTTTTGCTATATGGAATAGAGCACTCCACAAAAATTCTATAAATTTTTTTTTATAGAGAACCTATAGCTGACACATGTCACTGAATGGCTATACCAAGGCATATATCAAGAAATGCTCCCAAAGTAGACATACACTGCAAATATCGTGTGAATTAAACCTAACTGTTCCTAGGCCTTGTATGCATGCCTATAGTCAAAGTTCCACTGTCTCATCCCTGTAGCTCTTTAATCTTATTTTCTTAATAGCACTTTTTGGATGTTCATTAGTAAGTGCTGTTATATTCATTAAATCCATTAGCTCCTTAATCGCGCCCAGTAACCTATCCACAGCAATGCCTTGAGTTGATCTGATGTAGATGCATGTTAAACAGCAACACGTCTCTGCTCTACAGTACATCCAGTCTAGGTGTGTGTTTAGAAACTCAAGGAAAGTAAACTCTATTAGAAAGAAAGACGTCTTCCTGGGATTCTAACTGGATCATCAAAGCTTTCTGCAGCTTTTCATGGCCATGTTCAAACCAACCTAAATTACTGTATTGATCCTAATAAGGGGCCCTAATTAGCATCAGGTCCTTCTTCGAGTTCCTGCACTTCATCAATATTTGAATAGTTAGAGAATTACATTGGGACGAGCTTCCAAACCTCTATCAAGCTGTCAGGCGGGAAAGAAATAAACAAGACGGAGAGCAACAATATAAGATCTCAGCAGCCATCAAAACAGATTGCCTCTTCAGAATATCATCTGAAGACGTTCACTGTGAAGGGTCAGGCTTCATTTTAAATGTAAAATATCCCAAAGTGGAACAATACATGTCTAGTATGAGATGTTTCAGGAAGGAAGTCCTGGCAATAACGGAGGAGTAAATAAGGCAGGAATATTATTTTCCTAATTTATATACAGGAGTCTGCTAGAAAATAGCAAATTTCAAGCCATGCAGCAGAATATGTAGGTCATCTGAGGTTAATACAATGCGTAGCATAGGCTGTGGCATCAGAGAACTGCTCCATCAGACAGTTATAATAATAGCGCACAGTCCAGCCAGAAACTCGTTTTGCTACTGTTTTCATTGCAAAGTCATTTCTTATTATTAACAATTCGGGTCAGTTCAGCTGTGTTAGGTAGCTATGCAAGTGAAACATGCAATTTCCTAATATCAAGGATCTGTACTGTAACAATAATGATCAAATGATGTCATGAAGACAAACCTATAACAAATTGGTGGTGTTCTGCTATCGAGCACTACTATGTGGGGTCTCTGATGTATATAGCTATTTTAAACACTCTTGGTTATTGCTACCTATGCTGCCATTTCAGTTTCCTGTTATCAGGTGGTGGGGTCCTACCCTGTTTCCCCGAAAATAAGACAGTGTCTTATATTAATCTTTGGTCCTAAAGATGTGCTACGTCTTATTTTCAGGGGGTGTCTTATTTTTCTACGAATAAATTATAGCATGTTATACTAGTGTGTGTGTGTGTGTGTATATGTATATCTTAAAGTTTAGAGTCAAAAACCATAGGATATATGTATGTAAAGGACATATTATGACAGCTGCAGTGACTTATCTCAAAGGATGGCAAATGTGACATGCTGGGACTTGTAGAACTAGAAGTTCCAGCCTTCCCCATCAGCCATCCTGTGAGATGTGTATGTGTCAGTATCATTGCTCTGTTCTCCCCCCCTCCATCCCTCACTTACTTGTACACTGTCTCCTCTCCCCACTGCTAAGACAATATGTCCCAGGGCTGTTTCTCGGGGTGGACGGGGCTTGGGAACACCCGTGCCCGCCCCCACCTTTCTCTCTGCCCACCCTTCGGGACGGCCCTGTGTATGGGGAGCTGCAGCAAGGACTTCTGCTATGTCTTATTTTCGGGGGACGCCTTATATTGGGAAGTTTGAAAAAAATCTCCCTATGTCTTATTTTCGGGGAAACCGGAAGTCTAGCTACAATTCTTACCCCATTGGTGCAAAGTAAGTTGTAAGTACGCAGTCACACCTCAGGTCTCAATGTACTCTTTGGGTTAAGTATTAAATCATTGACATCTGTACACATACATCCATCTATCTATACGATACAATGGGAGGTAGAGCGAGCATTAACTCTATGGGTACAGCTACATGACAAGTGTAAAATGCCTGTCGGATTTGGTTTAAAGAATCAGGACAGTATTTTATTATCTTTTAAAAGGTTTTTGGGGACGGTTCTGTTTGTGGTTTGCGGTTCTGCCTGCCCCCCTTAACCACTGAGTAGCACACCTTCTGTCCGAATACCGGCTGGAAGATTGTGCATGTTCCCAGTTTTTCGGAATGCCGGCGGTGTGAAAATCCGTCCATCTGAAAATCCACTCACTGTAGGGTCGGATTTTCTATTGAAGTCTATGGGGATGGTTGACAGTCAGTTTTCAGATGGTTTTCAAATCCAGAAACCATGTCGTGTGGATTTACTCTGCGTGTTGATTGCATTTTAAATTGTATTTTATCTATTTGGATATGAAAAAAGGTATTGCATTTTTATATTATGCTTTGGTGGTCTCATCTTTGCTCGTTTATTTATTATGTTATATTACAAGCAAATGTAAACTCTAGTGTGTTTGTTATATATTGTTAAACATTATACTTCTGCTCTATAGTTGCAACCTATTTTTCAGGTTGTTTTTATGCTATGAAGTATATAAAAAAACTGTTAATTCCTGAAATCCAAATATTAAGCAGGTTAGTGGATGATATTAGTTACATAGTTGGTAAGGCCGAAAAAAGACAGACGTCCATCAAGTTCAGCCTATTGTGCTAAAGTGTTGATCCAGAGGAAGGCAAAAAACCCCCATGAGGTAGAAGCCAATTGTCCTCACTTTAGGGAATATATTCCTTACCGACTCCAATCTGGCAATCTGAAAAATCCCTGGATCAGTGACCCCTCTCCAGAGTCCTACTCACTATAACTTGTTATATTATTGCACTCCAGAAATGAATCCAAACCCTTTTTGAATTTGGTTAGTGAATTTATTATTATTATTGCTTATTTTTTATTTCACAAATGAATACAGGATGGTCATTAGAGGAACGTTAACATAATATACTGTTGCTATAACATGAAGTTCAGTGGGTCAAAATTAATCTAAAACACAAGATACAGGAATTGTTGTCAAGTGTAGTATTTTCAATGGGTGCCCCACCTCTTCATCATCAGTTATAGACAAAAGTACATATAGAAGTAAAAATGTACAGTGATGTCCAACTTGTGTCTTTTTAAGTAAAACAAACAGGCAGCTCATCCATTCAGATGTTCCTTTGGTCTAGACTTGGTCATATGTTGCCACACTGCACACTTCACTATCGGCTCCCAGTGTATAAAATCCAAAATTTAGAAAGCTATGCAGCGTGATATCTTTATACATTTTGGATTTTGTACACTGTTAGGGTATGCTCACACGGCTTATTTTGGCCCGCATTTCTCTGCGTATTGCGCGTTATACGTGGTGAAATGCGCGCTGCAATTACGGTAATCCATAGCTCTCATAGAGTGCTATGGGTTATGCATCGTCCCCCCGCGTGAACAATACGATCGTATTGTACACCGGGGGAGAAAAGGGACATGTTAATTGTTAGCAGCGAATACGCGCTGCTAACAATGAATGTCTATGGGGCCAGCGCCCGGCCTGCCCCTGTGCTTTGGAAAGACGCGCTCGCTCCAAAACACCCGGCGTATTGCAGCATGTACTATATGCACCGCAATACACCGTGTGAACATACCCTTAGCCATGGGTGTAACTATTGCCATGGCAACAGGACCCTGGAGGTTGAAGGGTTCCCACTCAAGTACAAGAATATTGCTGCTTTTTGTAAGGATCAAGTAGTTGGTGTCTTTCTGCTCTCCAGAACTACTATGTGGGTTCCTTGATATATGGCAGCATTATTTTTACCGTTAATTATTGCTACTTATGCTGCTGTTTGAGTTTATTGTCTATAGATGGCATCTTGCTGAAGGACCCAATGAATTATAGATATACTGTGAGACAACATTGATCCATGTGTTGTGGCTACATTGAACCAAACCTGGACATAAGGAATGTGAATAGGTGAGGAGACAACCAAATGGTGGTACAGTGTAGTTCTTAAATCCCTCTGGCCAGCCCCCATGTAGCTTTGCATTCTTCGGCGCATTAGTAACATGTTGGGGAATACATTGTAAAATAATAGCACTCAATGAGTGCTATGACTTTACCATATTTGCGGGCCGTACGTCTGGCGTATTGCAGCGTAATTATGCTCCAAAGTGTGGCCTGCAAATTCGCCATGTGACATGCCATGTGTAAATTTTGTTTGGCTTGAAAATAACTCAACACACAGCCAGCCACACTTCAGTATGTCACAGTACATGTTGGCATCCATGGTTCTCTTAATGAACTGCAGCTCCCCACAGTCCACAGCCCTAAACCATGACAATCCCACCACCATGCTTGAATGTAGGCAGACACAATTGTCTTTCTACTCCTCACTTGGCTGCTGGCAAACACCCTTATCTGAACCAATAAGATTATCTCTGGTCCTCTTACCATTTCCACAGGAAATGGTTCACAGTAATCACATGCCCTATAGTCTGCTGTCTTCAGCAAATGTTTATGTCGTTTTTCTTGTGCATGGCTTCCTTCCTGGATGACAGACATGCAGACTAATTGATGTAGTGTGTGGTGTATGGGGCACTTGGAAGGTGACCCCCACACCCACACCTTTAACCTCTTGCAGCAATGCTGGCAGCACCGCATGTATCTATTTTTGATAAAAAATAATCTTGGATATATGGACGATGGAGCATGTGCAACCAACTTCTTTCGAGCAGTCGGACTTATAGTTAAGCCTGTTCTGAGTGGGACTGTCTTGTTAAACCAAGCATGTATGGTCTTGGTACACGTGCGCAGCTCAGTTTAAGGTTGTTGGCAATCTTCTTGTAGCCTGGCCATTGTTATGTGTAGAAAACAGTTCTTTCTTTTTTTCAGTATCCTTAGTGAGTCTTTGCCATGGGTGCAACTGATTGAATTCCAGTGACCTAATGTGAGAAGAGTGTGATTGTGAGGTGCGGGACCTACAACATAATTTAAAACCACCTGCCTCCACATGACTCACTGTGACCGTGCAAACACTATCGAGTCACATTGATTATGGGAGAAAAAAATGGTAAATCGGGCACAATTTGTAAATTTTCACTTAAGGGTGTATTCACTTTTGTTGCCAACAGTAATAGGACTTTGATGGCCGGGTGATTTTGCGTCTTTGTCGTTTGAGCTATTTTGTGTGACCGCACCTAATTTAACATTGGTCTAGAAACAAGAATATTTACTGATCTACTTTTACTGTGTTCCGATGTGTAATGATCTTGAGTATTGTCACCATGAAAAGATAGAATACAATATTTACAAAAATGTGAGGGGTGTACTCACTTTTGTGAGATACTATAGATTATCTAAAGGTACGTTTAGCTTAATTAAAATATAAAATCCATTTTAATTCAGTAATTTTGACGTTGTGCTAAATAGTGATCTTTTTTTGTAAATTTCATTTCACTTAACCATATAATTTTATCATGTTTTATGGTGCCAAAGTATAAGTAACATTGCGTGCCTGATAAAAGCTTCTCATTTTATGAACAGGAATGTGTTCAGGCATGAACATGAAAATACAGAAACACTGGCCTTTGTGGAATACCTTCCTGCTCCAATATTAAAGAGGTGTGAATTATTTAATGTATCCTTAACACAGATTTTTATACTGTTTGTACTGCCAGTACAGGAAATATAGAAATAAAAGAAATATCTACTGTACTTTACAAAACGATGCAGGACTACAGGTGCCTGTTTGGAAATGACTATTATTTAGTTTTTTTTTATTGCTAATCAGTAGTGGAGACATACGTGCCTTGTTATGTACTATAATATAGCGCAATCTAATACACTATGATATACACTGGGCCTCATTTATGAAAATTAACAGTAATAATCATGTGAATAAGAAAAGCGTGTGTAAAAAACTGAAATCCTTAGGGCGACATGTATGAATTCTGGCACTGATAGACCAGATCTAAATGGCTTTAAGGTCTTGTAGACTGAGCCAGAATGTATGAACCTGTTCTTCTGTAGGTCATACATACAGGCGCAGTCTAGTGCCAATGTTGACAACTCACAGGATTCTGGCAGACCACATTTTCCCTGGTCTGGCTAGTTCTAAATGTCTGCGCTATAAGTTTTGGGTTCAAGGAAATCATACAAATGTGTCTACCTTACTTACTATGTGAGTGCGGACGACCCAGAATGTTCCAATAACTATGGGTGCGCTCTTAAAAAGTGTCTTTGGCGTGGCACCGAGGCACTTATCGCGCCAAAGTTTGGAGTGCACCTGTTCATACATCTATAGAACTGGTCTACTACAGCTTTTTGAGGCCAGAATTTTGGCGCAGCCCCGTTCATACATGTCACCCTTAATGTTTTGTGAATATTTCTAGTCACCTGAAGCGCATGTTGGTCTTGCTGCACCATAGAAATCAGAGCTCAGCTTTTCATTTTTCATAGCAGTATAGAAATTAAAGCTTGAGCTCATGATTGGGTGACACTGTGGACACAAGGACGTCTTGACGCCTTAGACAGTTCTGTTATATGAAGGTGTTCGCGACAGTGTGTATGCAGGTATCTAATAGAGTGTGTCGTTTTAGGGTCTTGTTTTACAAACATTGTAATATTCACAAAACATTAAGGATTTCAGTTTTTTACACACGCTTTTCTTATTCACATGATTATTTTTGCAATGGGCAACATGGTCCAACAGATCCAGATTGAGACTTTTTTTTAGCTCAAAGTGAGAAATGGTTTGAATTTAAAACACACATTCTTTTTTTTGTATTGTTTACATGTGAACATTTTTTATTTACCAGTAGTGTTGAGCGATTACGTTGGCCATCGACATCGGTCGATGGTCGATAGTCGTCCATCATCGACAAGATAGTCGATGTAGTTTATGATGGTTGACCATTAATGTCTTTGGGTGAGCAACAACACCTTCATTTCTTACACCCCAAAAAGGGCTGGAGAAGATGGGAATTACCATCCACAACAGTCAAATGGGATACATGGCTACATACTTAGGCAACACAATTAGGTTATAAATGACACAGAAAAAAAATCACACACATTCACTTTCCCTGTCTTGCAAACAGAATTTGACTCCCCCCCCCCCACCCCCCCCCCACCTTATCCATGCATGACCCACAAATTAAAAAAGTGCCAGAATGCAGTAATGTTATTGGAACCATTAATTGTACTTGAACTGGATCATTGAATATCCTGTCCTGGAACGCTGCCAATGAGCAACACCAAACCTGCAATGACCCCACAGATTAAAAAGTGCCGGAAAAAGGAGTTTTCAACCCACCATTTTAGTTGAACTGGAAATTAACTTTATCTGTACACTGTACCGCAGAATGACCTTTAATCATGTCTGACCCACAGATTAAATAGTTGCTGGGAAAGGAGTCTTCTATCATCCATTTTAGTTTCATTGGACATTGACCATTACCTGTCCTGGGGCCACCGCGCATGAGCCCCAAAACCTGCATGACCCACAGAATTAAAAGTTGACCGGAAAAGGAGTCTTTCAACACACCATTTTAGTTTCACTGGACATATACTGTTCCTGTCCTGGGTAAGCGCATTGCCCCTCCGTATAAGTGCGGACTCAATTGAGCTTCACTTGGATATATGGTGGTTAACGCATACTGTTCCACCCAGGTGACCCTTTTTTTCTTGGCTTTCTTTTTCCTCATTTTAATCTAAACGTGATGGAGGATAATTGTCTCTGTACTCTCTTTGTTCTCTGTTCCGTGCTCCATACCGCCATGTCCTCTGAATAACTACATACTGGTCAAGTTTTCCTGTACCTCCCTTGTACAATTTCAGAGGACATTTTTTTCCAGCTTATTTGATACATGCAAGTATTTTTTTGTAGTTATAATTCTAGAAAAACACATTTTTAAAATACGGATGGAATCCACCATGTCTTTGTTTCTCTTTTTTTAATTGTATTTATGGGTTGTACTCAATATAGGGATTGATAGATATGTTAGAAAGATCTTGCAAAAAACAAGTTCATTTCTGCAATATGTGTCCATTAACAGTGTCCTATCTTACCTGTTTCGATCTAGCACCATCACCTGAGCCACTCTTGACAAATTTGTGAAGTGATAAACAAATGTCTGTTTGAAACAAACATTTTTTTTATAATAGGACCCTGTAGTATTGCGGCATGTCACAGTGCAGAAAGATTGCACGTGCGCAGAGTAAAAGATTCAAAAGAACATGAGACCCTTCTATGAGTGTGGAATTTTTGTCGCGAATTGTGAAGAACATGTAGGTCTTGTTGGTTGAGAAACAATCTATTGTTTTTGTATTAATTGTGTGTGACCTGTGTATTGCTGCATTTCAAAGCAGCTGACCCAAAATTATGTATAAACTGTCTTCCTCAGTCCATGTTAAAAATTGTGAGGGAGAGAAAATGCACTTAAAAGCCACATTTCTGTTCCAAAGTGACCTATTATAGATGTATCTCACCTATCCTATCATGACCTCAATACACCATTGACAATGCTCGAAACTTCTAAGATAAAGTGAGTAAATGGAATACAGTATTTGCATGAAACCTTGCTTTCTTTTACAGTTTCATCCTCACAGCAAAACCAGACAAATGAACTGTTAGGAAAAGAGAATAAAACTGTAGTAAGAAATTATCATTTTAACAAAAAAACTTTTTCAACGCAGGACATTTTGTTTGATGGGAATTGTGAAGTAGACCGGCAACTAATCGGTGACTCCGGCATATTGGCGGCCACAACATCACAGAGATCCATGCTCTGATTCCTCATTGATTGAAGTCTGCAAGACGCCGATGTGCCAGTCGTATTTATCTGTGTGGATGTAGTCCGGTATGCGTTTGTCGCTGGTGTGATGATGTAGCGTTGCAGTCTGTGCTGTGAAGGTTCCGCTCTGAGATGACAGCTGGCAGCTGGGCAGGACAACCACCTCTATGGCGTGGAGAGCGAGCTCGGGCCATTAGTCCATTTTGGATACCCAGGAAGTCTATTTGGGTCCGGACCCATACAAAAACATCGGTTTTTTTGTGTGATGACGTGTGATAGTGCGTAGACTCGCCTATGTTGTTCTGTTAAGCTGGTGTACTTTGTTGTGAGTGTGTTTGTCCCTTGCTTTTTGCGCTTTATGTGCTGTTTGGTTGAGTGTGCAGTAAATGTAATAGAGCTTTTGCAGCGGTGTCGCATCTCGCCATTGTGTGCGTGGTTGCTGCGCATCCTTGTCGTGCTGCTGTGCGTTGCTGTGACGCGGCTGTCTTTGGACTTTACTGCTGTGGTTTGTTTGTCTGCTGATGGTGTGTTATCCGCGCAGTCCGTGGACATGTTTGGGATTGTGTTCGTGAAGGCAGGTGTGAGTTTTCGTCAACAGAGTGTGCGTTAGGTGATCAGTGTCGCATACGTCTAGTATTGGGTTGTTGCGAACGCGCTAGATTGTCGCCTGCATTATTTTACTCGACTGCTAGATTTGTGTGTAGGTGGAAGGAACAGTGTCTGGAGTTTTGTTGTTTGTGACGTCGGTGGAATCCAGGAGTTGGTTGGTTTCCCACCCGCGGTATAACTGTTTTGTTGCGCGCTATTGTTGTGATGGTGCTGTGTGTGAGATGTTGCGGTGCGATCGATGGTAGGTAGGTGAGAGTATGTGAGGCAGCGTTCGCCTGTAGAGAGTCTCGTCATTGTGATTGTATGATGGATTTAGTTTTGTAGCTTGTGTGTTATTCCCAGAGAAGCCTCTGGGTTCGAGTGGGCCTAGCAAAATGATCTTCCTCATCTTCCTCCTACAGCCTCAAATTCGCGCCAACCTCTTTCCAAGGCAGGGACGTCCGGTACGTCGGTGTCTAGGGAATACCTCTACTCCTTTCCTCTCGCTGCCTCCGGAACCAGCTATCAACACAGCCTGCACTTGCCCTGAGATGATGCACCTGAAGAGCTGATGCGCCCACCATTGCACTAGCTCTGGACCCGAAACACTGCCTAATGAAGAACGACTGAAATTGTGGAAACTGTCGGGCCCTTGTGAGAATTTGACGGAGAGAAAGGTCGTTCGTCCATCTATTCCGTCTCCTCCTCAGTTCGCAGTCTGTTACCATTATTTCATTCTATTACCACCTCTAACTAACCCTAACACATAACAACAAATCTATCCATCATACATTTCAAATACCTCACATACCAATAAAATTATTCTACAACCACACATTCCATTCTTTAATCATCTCCCAAACACGTCACCCACACTTATTACAACCACCCCCTATTACTCCTCATAATACATTTCCAATATACCAACTACCATCTACAACCTTTCCAATCTATCATCCACCCACCATTTCCATATTATTTATTATCAAACCATCTATAAATCCCCTAACCCCCATCTACTTAATACTTTTCTTCTCTCATCTCATCCCATCATCTTTATTTGTCTCTCATACCTCTCTGTGAAGAAATATTTACACTTGTTCCTGTTCATCTAGTGTATAACTCTGAATCTCAGAGAACCTCAGTCTCATAGTACACCTCCCTGTTAACTAGCTCTCAAAGATGAACAACTAAAATACTTTACTACCCTTAACCATCAATATCCTTCCCTTTAATATCACCTACCCTCCAAACCTTTTTTCCTCTCAAACTCCCTAACACCCCCCATCATTCCCCTTAACAAGATGTCCTCACACTCTCCTCTACAGATCATGACACATAAAAAGACTATTGCTCTCTCCTAAGACTCACCTAATTCACTATTCATGGATATATATGAACACTGGTGTAGATCTCCTACCTATGTATCCAAGAAGAATGAACTCATCAAATTATATGGTAACAATAGTGTGTGATCCTCAAGGATAAAGCTCTATCTTCAGTTTCATCACAGAGTTTTATCTCTCCATATATATGAGTAACTATTAAAATGATATAGATAGAGAATCCCTCCCTATAGTAAGTGTATAGATCCTCTTCTAAGAGTTACCTCATACCTGATGTATATCCAATTATCACCTAGTGAATATAATAGTGAGATCATACTATATTCATCTTGACTAGATAGAGTTTTCTATAAATTCCCCATATAAACAACTCACTGAGCACGAGATGCGACAGATGATACTAGAGTACTAGAGATAATGAGATATAGTGAATGATTCTCCCTCTCAATCCAGGGAGATAGAATAGTGTCGCCACAGAGAGAGTGAATAGATTGAGAGACTAAAAAAGATGAAATGAGATAATAGTAGTAAAGAAGAGTCTATAGATTATAGTAACGCTGCACACGCGCACTCTCCTCCTCGCGCCTCGGCGAGGAGCGTCTAGTATTAATGAGTAATGAGACCAGAGAGATATTCTATATATATGGTAATATCTAGTCGAAGATCATATCACCTTAACCTTCCTCCTATATAGAATATAGAATGATCATAGATGATATGAGTCTAGAAGAGAGAGAGATAGAGAGAGATGTAGATATTTAAATTTGAGACCCCTATGTGATAGAGGAGATATCTATGTGTGAAGTGTGTTGAGAATGGAAGTTGATAGTAAAGTGTAGTGTGAATACACTCGCTCACACGCGCACGCTCGCACGGCACGCTCAACACGTATTCATAGTTGATATATGTGTAGGAGTTGAGGTGTGTAGGTGTGTGTAGTGTCAGTGTGTGTATAGATAGATCAGTTCGATATACGTGTCGGGACGTTAAGAGTAGCTAGCGCACGCTCTCTTCACCGCTCTCACACTCGCTCATTTAGCGGAGCTTTCACAAAAATAGATGAGTTGTGTGTGTGTGGTGTGTGTGTGTGTGTTGATGTAGTGTGTGTGTGTGTGTGTGTGTTTGTGTGTCTGTGTGTGTTGGTTTGTGTGTGTGTGTGTGTAGTGTGTATGTGTGTCTTTTTTGAGCGCATGTGATAGAGTCAGTGTGTCTAGTGTGTGTTTGGCCGTGTGTGTTCTTGCAGAGAGATAGAGATAGGCACTCCGAACCTCGCCAGACCTCGCAACCGCTGCTCTCTCGCACACTCCCTCGCTCCGGCTCATTAGGTTAATGCACCTAATGGTTCTTGCCTCTACTTAATGCGTTTACGGCAAAGGCGGAATTGACATCAGCTGGGTGGAATCAGAGGCTTGTCTCAAAAGAAGTCCAGGTTGAGAGGTCATGACCTTTTTGACGGCGATAAGCGAGGAGCAGGTTTGCGCGGGACCGTGGCTGGCGGACAGAATCATATAGCGGGTCTGCGACCGCCCTCTCCCTTATTGAGGCGGAACCGTACTGGACCACTACACTTCGTTATTCCTACTCGTCCATGTGATGAAGCTGCTCGCAAGGCAAATTCTGCATTGTTAAAGTCCCACGTTGGGGATCGCTAATGTCGTCATGCATCATCATCAACACAAGGTGACTTCGACCGTCTCTGAGATCTCTGCATCAGGAGCTGTGGGCTACAAGCAACGAGAGACTGCAAGTGCGTTGCCCGACTTATTTGTTTTTTTTTTTTTTGTCTTTTTCGGTTGTGGGCGTGTATGGTGTGTGTGTGTTGTGCGTTGCTTGTGCCTGTGTGTTGTGTGTGGTTGTCGTGTGTTAGTGTGTGTGTGCGTGTGTGGTGTGTGTGTAGTAAGTGTGTTGCTCTGTTGTGAGCCTTGTGTGTGCTGTGTGAGTGTGATTGTGTGTGTTCTGAGTGTGCCAGTGTATGCATGTTTTGTGTGTGTGTGTGTGTGTGTGTGTGCTTTGGGATGAATTGGATGATTATCCAGACGTGGTGTGTGGTATGCGTAGTTTGTTGGTTTGCGAATTTGGCTGGAGTGTTCTGATGTTGGTAACGGAGTGCGTGGTTGTGTGCTGTGATGTAGCGACGTTTTGTTGGCCTGTTTTTGTGTTGTCTTGTGTTGAGTTACTGAGGAGGTAAGAGGATGGATGTAGGTTGCATTAACAATGAAGTGTCAGTATTTGGCGTGCTAGTTCAGTTATACTGACGATTGCCATCATAAAGGGCCATTACACCAGCGAGTGACAGGCCTGACGTATCCTGCATACTGACGATCCGCTGGCGATGTCGTGTTGTGTGCACCAGCACATGGAAGGAAGCCCCAAGCCATTCTCGCGTACACTCTACTCCATGTCCTACCCCCCTCTTTGTTCATCTTACCACCTGAATAGCTCCATGTTCACAATATATAAATTTTGAAGGTATGGAGAGTTTTGGAAACGTTCTTATTAAAAGACGGGCAAATCACAGCTATTCTCAAATCCCTCAATATTCAAAAAAATTGCTGGATTAAATTTAACTGCCAAAGTAGATAATCAACAAAGCTGGCCTGCGCCAAAAGTGAAAAAAAACACCGTAATCTGAAATGTATTCGGATATAAAAAGGTATTTTTCTGGACTATCACAATTCAACCTGTGGTAACTCACACAATTGTGGTTTCATTTTTAACTGCAATAGGTGGCTCCTATCAACAAATCTGGGATCTGGGCAAAAGTGCAAAAAAAAACAAGTAATCTGTAAAGTATTCGGATATAAAGATATTTTGTGGCACCTATCAATTCACCTGTGGTAAACCTAAAACAATTGCTGGATTCAATTTAACTGTAAGGTGGCTCTATCAACAAATCTCGGAATGGGCAAAAGTGCAAAAACCACGTATCTGTAATGTACTGCGGATAATAAAAGGTATTTTTTGGCACCTATCAATTCACTGTGTGTGAATACCAATATTGCAGTATTCACATTTAAGTGCAAAGGAGCCTCAATGAACAAAGCTGTAGTGCGCCAAAGTCAGAAAAACACGTATCTGTAATGTATTCGGATAATAAAAAGGTATTTTTTTGGCAACCTGTCAACCAGTGCCTGACTACCAAAAATGCTGGACTTCTAAATTTAACTGCAAGGTGGATATAGCAATAAAGTGGAAATGGCAAAATTTGAAAGATGAAACTGTCTGTAATGTATTATGATAATTAGTGGAGTTTTGCACTATACATAAGAGTACTGCTGTTACTAGAAATAGATGTGTATCCTTATTATAAGTTTCAGGCTGCCCAATATCCAGGAAATATTTCAATAGATAAAACTGTTAATAATAAGCTATTGAGTGAAATGTCTACACTAAGTCTTGGTGAACTTTATAAGCTATTTTTATAGAGGCTTTGGTCTTTGTCGCCCGCGGGCCCCTCCCCACCCCCCCGCTCCCAAAACGTGACTTTATCAGCAGGTAGATTGCCTCCTTTAAACATTCTCTACCTTAACTACATAAAATCTTCACATCTCTAAATAACTATGTTGGTAAGGATCCACCAGCTAACAGTTTGACTTTACTCTAGTGATGAAAATTGATTAATTTCGCTGAGCTGTTTGGACAATGCAGACGCACGTCATCTACTGCTCTGAGAACGATGAGAGACACTGAGGAACTGAACAGGGAAGACTGTTCTATGTAAACGAGGTCATGTGATTTTTCCAGCACAATAGCAATACATACACAATCCCAGTAATGACGTCCGCACACACATTCACCCTGAGCTCTATTCTGTAAAGCATGATTTGCGGCCGCAAACTGACTAGTGAAGCGCCAAAATGGCGCGGATTCTTAATAGATGATGCACAGATTTTAACCTAATTTTATAGCACATGATCTAAATTTCGATCACATAAAAACTGTGCCGATATTTCAAACTTTGTCGATATTAATCGACTCAATCTATATTTACCAGTATATTTTTACATCTGTATTTCAGCCACATTAGCAAGCGTACAACAATAGCCACATTTTTAACAAAACTGGATCACATTTTAACTTGGGGCTCAGGGGCTTTATAAATTACTTTTTCATGAGATGGAAAACCCCTTAGAGGGGTTGTCTCACTACATTGATTCATCTCACTTCAGTCCTGTTTTCGTCGTTTCATTTTGAATTCAGGGGCGTGTTTGCTGGCTTCTACTAGACTGCAGTAGAAGCCAGGTCTGTAGCTATAGCAACCAGTGCTGGCAGCCTATCATGAGAGATTGAACAGGTCTGTAGCTATAGCGACCTGAGGAGCTGATGCAGCCCATACAAGAGGGAATATCTCGAAATTGGAAGGACACTGTTAATGGGCACATATTGCAAAGTGACTTGTTTTTACAAGTTCTTTAACATAAAAAGCAAACCTTGTAGTGAGTCAACCCCTTTAAAGGAAGTTTTTGGGGGGACTTGCCACTCTTCTGTGCTTTTATTTAATGACAAAAATCACAGCCTACTAGGTCATATCATGTAACATGTCCACATTTCCATTAGCTGCTGGGATCTTACATTACTATGGAACAAACGTCACTGGAGCAAATGTCACCACAGCCTATAGCCACTGGATGGCACAACCACATGACATGGATAAAATGTCTCTGTAAACTACCTGAAGAGTTTGATAAACAAATTAAAGGCTTTTTTCTCTAATTATGAATGTGAAGAGGGTCCAACACCATATATAGGATAAGAGCTCTGTCATTGTTATAAGGGGTTCACAAATTGCCTGCTCTCTTTCATGAAACTAGAGAACTAAATGCAGCTGCCATAAAGAGAAACCTAATGCTGAAAACTTTATAGACGTTCCATTTCAGCTGTATAGTTTTACTTGCAGTGAGCTCCCCCTAATGGTAGTTGCAGACACCCAGAATTTTATCACTTACCTTTGATTTAAGGGGATATTGATTCTTCTTGTGGAGAGAGTACCAAACTGTCTTAGGGGCCGTTCACATGGCTTATTTCGCCACGGATTGGCGCCGTACTGCGCGCTGGATTTGCGCTGCAGTACGGCGCCAATCCGTCGCAGTAATTACGGTAATCCACGATTCTCATAGAGAACAGTGGATTCCGTCGCTCCTACCAGCTCGGCGAATCCACCGGGCGGAGAGAAAGTGACATGCACATTATCCAAGTGCAATACGCGCCGTGGACAATGTAAATCTATGGGCCCGCCGGGCCGCGCCCCCGCCCCTTATTCAAGCCGGAATTGCAAGCGCAATCCGGCTCGCAATTCCGGCTTGAATAAGCCGTGTGAACCGGGGCTTAGAGGAAAATGAAAAATATATCCCCCTTGTGCTATGTCAAAGGCTTCTCACCTAGCCAGCACCATGCTCTCTACTGACAAGGTGCAAGAACCACTACCATCTACAAATGGGAGACTTGTTCTTGGTTGAGGCTTTGGCTTGGCTGAAATCTTTAATTATGTTTCAATGTTTTTAATGAGATGGAAAGCTACCTCCAATAGGTGGCACTACAAAGCCCACTTTCCTTCTAGAGCAGAGCTAATTTTAATATTATTTACCTCTTTTATGGGAAGCAGGGTATTTGGATCTCTGTCCTGGCTCACAATGGGGGAAGCCTTTATTTGATGTCCATATGCTTTAGTAGAGTAAAGATGTGTCCTTCTTTATCTTTCATCCTGGGTTGACACATTCCAAGATATGGCACAAGATGATTTGCTTTAAAATAGCATGACTTCTCAGTACTTTGTCAGGAAATTTATAAATTTTAGGTGTCTGTGTGACTATTAAAGTTTTTGCAAGTGTCATCTGTTACTATATTACATTTTATTGTGAGAAATTGGAGTCTTTGATAACATTTGGAGAACGGTAAGAGTGGATACATCTGTATATGAACATGTTTTTGAATTGCAGATTTACATATTACAGTATATCATTTTTCTTAAAAAAAAATTTGAAAAGACAAAATGTACAGACTTTTCATAAATTATGTCCCGCACATTTTCTTTATCGCATTTAACGGATGAAAGAGACCTTGAATTTTATTTATAGACGAACAAAACAACTTCACCAGGAGTCCCAGATTTCTTATGCGATGAATGATAAATAGTTGACTTTCATGTTAACATTTGTTAACCTTTTTATACACTCAGTAATACATCTTTTTTGCTCATTGCTCTGTGGGGCTAGTTTTATTCCCCATATAAAATATTCCTGTGAGTATTCACCAGATACATGGCTATGGACCTCTCCTTTTCCACTTGTAATGAAATACTATAATAACACTTTGGAGCGCAATATCATAAGGGACTTGTGTAGTTTATTGACCATAAAGAATATTGTCTCTGCAGATAACTGCAGCATAAAGCAATGACCCAGATCATGACAGACTCAGACTCTATAGTGTTAAAACCACTGAATTCTGCTCACCCCACACAGTCACATAGTAACTGTCAAAGCTCTCTAGTAGAAACCGTAGCATTTCACTTATACCTAAGGGACACATAAAAATACAAAGTCAACTGAATCAGTAAGTCTAATCATTAAAGAGGTTTTTCCACAAAGTAAAATTGACGTGGGAAGCTTGCAAATGAAATAATAAATATTTTCGTAAATTATTAAAAATGCTGTACCACTTTTTTTTTAGCTGCTCCCTTAGTGATCCATAGTGTACAGCTCATCTCCAGGGTATACGACCAGTGACCAGAGATCCTCAGTCGTGGCTACACATCCTCAGGCACCACCTCTCTTTTTAGGCAGCTTATGGATCGCCCGCCGAAGGGACCAGTGTTTTCCCCCGGCGGGCCCCGAGTCCCGGCGCCGGTCTATTAGCCCTACAGGGGCAGCAATGGTCGCATTAGCGACCGGACCTCTGTGGCATGGGACCGACAGGCCCCCCTCGCCACATGGCTGCACGGCTGGGTCACCGACCCAGCCATGCAGCCATCACGGCCGCCGCCTGCACCGCGCACCCCGAGGCTGAACAGCCGGGATCTTCTGATCCTGTCTGTTCAGCTCCGAGGAGGCCGCGGCACAGGTGCGCGATGTGATTACCTCATTGTGCGCCCGCTCCACGTCCCGCACACTGCTGCCGGCGGCACTTCGGGGAAGAGGACAGAAGAGGAGGGAAAGACATCAGGTAAGTATTGTTTTTATTTATTTCTTTAAAACTACTAGCCCTGTCTACCTATATACCAGCCCTGTCTGCCTATATACCTGCCCTGTCTGCCTATATACCTGCCCTGTCTGCCTATATACCAGCCCTGTCTGCCTATATACCTGCCCTGTCTGCCTATATACTACCTTGTCTGCCTATATACCAGCCCTGTTTGCCTATATACTGCCCTGTCTGCCTATATGTCTGCCTATATACCTGCCCTGTCTGCATATATACCTGCCCTGTCTGCCTATATACTAGCCCTGTCTGCCTATATACCTGCCCTGTCTGCCTTTATACTGCCCTGTCTGCCTATATACTACCGTGTCTACCTATATACCAGCCCTGTCTGCCTATATACCAGCCCTGTCTGCCTATATACCAGCCCTGTCTGCCTATATACTGCCCTGTCTGCCTATATACTGCCCTGTCTGCCTATATACTGCCCTGTCTGCCTATATATCAGCCCTGTCTGCCTATATACTACCTTGTCTGCCTATATACCAGCCCTGTTTGCCTATATACTGCCCTGTCTGCCTCTATACCAGCCCGGTCTGCCTATATACTAGCCCTGTCTGCTTATACCTGCCTGTCTGCCTATATACCAGCCTGTCTGCCTATATACTGCCCTGTCTGCCTATATACTGCCCTGTCTGCCTATATACCAGCCCTGTCTGCCTTTATACTGCCCTGTCTGCCTATATACTACCGTGTCTACCTATATACCAGCCCTGTCTGCCTATATACCAGCCCTGTCTACCTATATACTGCCTCTGTCTACCTATAAGTGGCCCTGTCTATATACTAGCCCTGCCTGCCTATATACTTGCCCTGCCTGCCTATATACTGGCCCTGCCTGCCTATTAGTGGCCCTGCCTGGCGCAATACTGGCCCTGCCTGCTTACATACTGGCCCTGCCTGCCTACATACTTGCCCTGACTGCCTACATACTGGCCCTAAATGGCTAATTACTGGCCCTACCTGGCTGATTACTGGGGGCAGCCCTAGCTACCTGGCTGATTACTGGGGGCAGCCGTAGCCACCTGGCTGGATACTGGGGGCAGCCCTAGCTACCTGGCTGGATACTGGGGGCAGCCCTAGCTACCTGGCTGGTTACTGGGGGCAGCCCTAGCTACCTGGCTGATTATACTGGGGGCCTGCCCCAAGCTACCTGCTGTAATACTGGGGGCAGCCCAAGTACGTGGCTAGTTTACAGGGGGCAGCCCAGCTACGTGGCTGTTACTGGGGGCCGCCCTAGCGACCTGGCTGTTACTGGGGGCAGCCCAGCTACCTGGCTAGTTACTGGGGGCAGCCCAGCTACCTGGCTAGTTACTGGGGGCAGCCCCAGCTACCTGGCTAGTTACTGGGGGCAGCCCCAGGTACCTGGCTGATTACTGGGGGCAGCCCTAGCTACCTGGCTAGTTACTGGGGGCAGCCCTAGCTACCTTGCTAGTTACAAAGGGCAGCCCCAGCTACCTGGCTAGTTACTGGGGGCAGCCCCAGCTACCTGGCTAGTTACTGGGGGCCGCCCCATCTACCTGGCTAGTTACTGGGGGCAGCCCCAGCTACCTGGTAGTTACGGGGGCAGCCCCAGCTACCTGGCTAGTTACTGGGGGCAGCCCCTAGCTACCTGGCTAGTTACTGGGGGCAGCCCTAGTACCTTGCTAGTTACAAGGGCAGCCCAGCTACCTGGCTAGTTACTGGGGGCAGCCCCAGCTACCTGGCTAGTTACTGGGGGCAGCCCCAGCTACCTGGCTGATTACAGGGGTAGGCCCTATCTACCTACCAAATTAATGGAGGAAGGCCCTGTTTACCTACCTAATGGGGGTATACCTATTTACATGCCACTTATCTGACATTTTTTAATTTCTAACTTTTAGGGTATAACATACACTGTTTGGGGAGCTGATAGGAAAGTGCTGGAAAATAGAGGAGTCTAAGATGTATTTGTGGTAAATTCTACAGGGACGAGTAGTGACCACTAGAAGACGACACTGCATGCTGTACTGGACGGAGAAAAAAATGGAAGGGAACAACTTATCAGGGAAGACGTCATGGAGGTTTGGGCCAGATGGAGAAGAAAAGGAGAAGAGAACAACTGCCATCAGAGATGACATCTCTTGTGAGTCCCTGCTGTCAGGGGTCATTTTACTTCTGGGTTTAGTCAGTGCTGTATTCATGTGATGGTGACCTGACTACTGGGGATGTGATTGGTGGGGTTGTAGGTTATGTTGGTGCTTATGTAGTGTCAGTGTGGGCTTGTCACGGATTGTAAAGCAAGTGCACACCTGACTCTCTGACGAGGGGTTTCTCGGCACCACTGTTTGTTTCTTGATTGTGTGTAGGCTGCTTTCACACGGAGCAGTTTTGGTGCATTTTTTGATGTACAACATTAACTGTTCTGCTTTTCTGCACAAAAACGCACCAAAAAAACATCAAAAATGCACCAAAAGTGCTCCGTGTGAATGCACCTTTATAGTGTAGTTTATTTTAGAAAGTGGCGAGGTGCGAGAACAAGGGACATTTTGTAAGCGGATATTGTATGTGGGCTGCTGGGGGCTTTGTGCCAGGGCTGATTTTTATTCCCAGTCCGGCCCTGGCTACTGTCAGTCTATTCCTTGCTTAGTAATCACTCACTCACTGCTGAGTGAGGTGCTGTCATTCCACTCCTGCCCTCTGTACACCCTAGTAATTAGTCAAACAATGCAAATAAATAGAAAAAAAACCTCAAATCAGGTATGGGGTTTGAGAAAAAAAACAATTCTCGTATGGTTCCTACAGGGATTTGAACCAAGGACTCCTATGCTGAAAGGAAGAAGTGCGAACCATTAACTTACATTGTTGCTACTCATAGCTCTTGTATTTTAGGTTACTTGACTTTGCATAAATAGACCTTTGTTTGACTAGAGTGAGGACATTGTGGGCAAAGGCATGGTCATGTCAAGCCTGCTGGATCACATTCTATGTAGTTCAAGCAAACTATACATGCCCCCTTTTGAAGATACTGAAAGCTAATAGAGGACAAGAGGCCATGAAATCCTTTTGTGGCAAAACCCCTTTAAGAGCATGGTAATGCAATTTTAGGTTTCCCTGTAATGAATGTAAAGTTTTGAGGGACTGTCCACCTTGGAAATCTCTTCGCGTTGGAATGGGCCTCCAACAATACATTTATTTGATTATGTCCTACCAGAGATCAGCTGTCCTCTCTGCAGGAAATGGATGGCAAGTGTTCAATTTCCCTTCAGTGCCCAAACAGGTGGTAAAAAAAACATAATACCTGCTGAAATGGACTATGGGTGACATGTATGCACTAGGCCATGGGTGTCAAACTAGGGCCCTCCAGCTGTTGGGAAACTACAACTCCCATCATGCCCACTGTTGAAGATTATACAAATGCATGACGGGAGTTGTAGTTTCCCAACAGCTGGAGGGCCCTAGTTTGACACCTATGTACTAGGCTGCACCAGTATTCTGGTGTCCTTTCAGCCCAAAACCTGCTGCAGCACTGTATTCTAGATTTATAATCGGGCGCATTATTGGGCACCCATGTCACTTTGTAATGCGCCTGAGATTGACAACCGTGTGATTCTTCACATTTATGACGGGAGAACGGCAAAACTGGGCGCATTACTGCTGGAGCAGCCAGACCAAGTTTAAAGTGGTTTACCTGATCCTGATTTGTCATTTTGGATCTAGAAAGTGGGGGTCTTTACCGTGGGAACGAACCCTAGATGTTCACAACTTTCACTCTCATTCCTGCGTGGTCATCACCTTGTTAAACATGTGTTTATAGTATTCATTTCATCCATGTTACTCATTACTGGAAACATACAACAGTCCTTTTACAAATTTAGCACATTTATCATATTTAATATAAAATACAATGACATAACAGAACAGTTTTTAATCCTATGATAAGTTAAGTGTTAGTATATAGAAGAGAAATAATGAGGCACATGTCTTAATATTGTCAACTACTTAGACAGTCTAAACATGTGCCAGAGGCTCAGCTGTAATCTGGCACAGGATAAGACTGTCTTGTCTTAGCTTACACCATCTACGGTATTAGTTGACTTAATTTATAGCAATAAATAATGCTAAATTTTGGCTCATGCTCATGGCATTGCATATTAAACTACACCTTTTCTGTGAAGTTATACCTAATCTTACAGAGCCATGCCCCCTTTGTTGGACACAGTGTCGGACTGGGGTGAATAGGGCCCACAGGTGGAGTTGATTTGAGAGGCCCCCACCAGTTGAGTTGTTTTTGGGCCCACCGGTGGAGTTTATTTTGGGGACACAAACTACAGCTACTGTAAATGACTGTAAATGCATCCTATACTCCGCTTTTTGCTTCTCTTTCTCTGTTTTCTGCCCCTCCCAAGGATGCATATGCAGTTAACAAAACAATTCTGATCTGCCATGCTCTGGGGCCCACCGAACCAGTCCAAGCCTGGTTGGTAATGACACAAAAGTGTCAAAAAATTGGTTAAAACACATAATAAATGTGATAAAGAAACACGCATATCGATATCTGCAACTGACACTAGCCGGTAACAGTCTGCTCCGTCCCCTGCTGTTTAACCTCTTAGCCGACTGTGGCCGTGGTGTAAAATGGAATGAGAAGCGATGCTGGACCAGGGTGTACTAAAGATCGCTTCCCCTAGTGGTAATGTACCCTAGGGGGATTCTATGTTAAAGTAGAAAAAATATATATCATGTTTTAAAATGTAAAATAAAAAAATTAAGGGCGACATGCATGAAGCTCGCCGCGTTGGAGTGCACGTTTTCACCCAATTTCAAGCGAAAGCTGCGCCTCATGTATGTCGGCACCCGAGGTGCGCTCATGCGGTGTAAAGTTTGCCGCACCTCGCCAGTGTGTGAGGCGCAGTGCGGAACTTAGGCGCAGTGTGGGACTGCGCCTAAGATTCGCCGCCCGAGGTAGTGCGATCATACATGCGGTCTAGAGTCCACCGCGCCTCGCCAGAGTTTCTGAAGCCATGCCACAGATTCACAATGGGATGTAGGTCTGGACTTTGACTGGCCCATTGTAAAACATGAACATGCATTGATGTAAACCATTTCATTGTAGCTTTAGCAGTATGTTTAGTTTTGTTTCCTCCAGGATTGTCCTGTATTTAGCTCCGTCCATCTTTCCATCAATTCTGACCAGCTTCCTAGTCTCTGTCCAAAGCCTCTCCCCATCATGATGTTGCCCCCACCACATTCCCGGTGGAGATTGTGTGTTCAGGATGATCAGGGACGTTTCTGCACTCAGAACAGGAACAAAAAAATTCTCTCCCCCCATTAACATGTTCTGCCATGCTTCAACATATCACTATTAACTAGTCCCTGACTGCCCCCTCTTTACTCTCACATTTTCAATTTCCTTAGTATAACTACTAAATAACAGTTACCAAATAACACTTGTACACAAAACCAGAATCTCAAGGCCAATATTACCAGTAGTTCCAATAAGACCAAATACTGCTACGTTCAGTATTAATATCATATGCTGTAAGATTATCTCCACATTATGATCACATATTACCATCACATAGAGGCTGAGTAATACCGTCACACCATGACCACATATACCCACCACATAGTGACTGAATAAAACCACCATTCTGTTACTGCATAGAAACCATGACACAATTATTATCACCACCATATAGCGGTAGATACCAGTTGGATACAGGAACTCTACACACACAAAAGTGATTCCAGTAAAGTTACATCCAATGACTCACAGGAGACGTCTTCTCTTATGGGATGGACCCATTATGCACACGTCTCCATACTTGAAGTTGACTTCAAGTATGGAGACGTGTGCATAATGGGTCTATAAAAATAACGAATTGACCAAGAAAGAATGAGTAATGTAATAAGAAGATTCTATTGAGAAAGGTCTTTTTTAGACCGAAACGTCTGTTGCTAGAAACTACAGTCTGTGAAAAAAAATGTTTAATTTGAAGTTGGCTTAATAATCATGTTGTCAAATAAATGTAATAATGAATTGTTGATATAAATTCGTAATTATCTTGGAGTGCAGCCAATTCTCTTTCTATTAATATAACTTTGGCTTACACCCATCTGTGGATACGAGTGCTGAGGACAATTTTTTCAATACCCAAACAGTTATGACAAATCTAGTAGGTAATCTTCAATTAGGCAGTTGTATAGCCCCCTCTTAGGTAGGCAGATTTATAGGTCCCCCAACAGGCAGGAATCTAGATAGTTATATAGCACCCCCACAATAGCTAGGACTATAGGTCTCTAGTAGATAATTATATAGACCCCATGGAGGGAGGTTGTTAGGTATATAGGGCCCTTGTGGGAGGTGGGGAATATATGTCCCCATAGCTAGGTAAAATAGACTGCCTTAGGGGGGGGGGAAAGGTTACAGCCCCATGTTGGTATATCCCCCCTGTAGGTAGGTAAATATCTATAGTGGTCCCCTATACGTAGGTCGGTATATAACCCCAATAGGTAAGTAGCTATGTAGACCTCTAGTTGGTAGATATAGAGGCCTCCAGTTGGTAGGTATGTAAGCTTCTTATAGATATATAGGTCCCCTGCAGGTAGGTATAGGCCCTCTGTAAGTATATGACACCTGTAGGTGCATAAAGCCCCTCTGTAGTTACATATAGCCAACCTGTGTGTAGGTATATGCCCCCTGTAGGTTTTAAATACCCCTTTTCAGTTAGAATACATCCGGGGGGGTTAGGTATATCCCCCCTGTAGATGGGTAAAGCCCCGTATTTAGAAAACCCCACTGTAGCTAGATTGACACCCTAGGTAGAGTAGCCCTTGTAGGTAGATATAGTCCCCCTTTAGGTAGGTAGACCGGTATATAGGACAATAAAAAAGAAAAAAATATCATGCTCACCTCTCCCATTTCCCCCACCCCCATGACCCAGATCCCTTTTTAGCATTGTGATTCTATACTGCTTACGACATCTGGACTTTGCTCCCGATATCTCCTGGACCAGAAGCCCCCCCCTTTTCTTGGGATGAGCGGTCCCCGGACGGTCCCCTCCCAACCCTGGGGAAAAAACAACCCTGAGGGTGATGTGCTGTGTTGGCTTTACTCCCCAATGAACTACATTTAAACCCAAAAAAATTTTAAATTTTGGCCCAAGGGACCATAATCTTCTTCCAATGCTGCATTTCCCCTACATAGCTTTTTGCAAACTACAAATATGACTTCTAATGATTTGCTTTCAAAATGGGTTTTCTTCTTGCCATTCTTCCATAAAGGCCAGATTTGTGGAGTACACAACTTCTCTAGAGTGACCATTTTGGGTTTTCAGTTTAGGTGGCCGGGGCAGTTTGGTAGGTTTGCATTTTTTGCCATACTCTTCCATTTTGGATGAGAATTAACATTTCTCCCTGAGGGGTTCAGACTTGGGGTATTTTTTTTAACCTAAAAATTTAAAAAACTTTTTCCCCAACTTTATCCTTGGTTCTTGATTGGTTCCTTGATTTTCATTTTTCACTAAATTAAACCCTTAAGGGCTTTTCAAAAAAAAAATAGTTACTGTATCGGGGAATAAATTCACACAGAAACTCTATTTACTGATTAGGGGTTTAAAATTGGTACATGGGTTTTTTTAGGGCTATCGAGTGGGGGGGGGGGCTGAATACTATGCATGCCACCTTTTTAACGCAATAATTGGGGGAAAACATTCATTACTCTTTACAAATACTTTTGGTTTGTGTTTCTCTATCACATTTTAAAAAATAAAATACATTTAAAGGGGGGTTTTCTCAACTTATTAAACTTACCTCAGTCCTTTTTCTTTGTTTCTTTTAAAAATTCAGGGGCGTTTTATGGCTTTTGCTTGGGCAGAAAGTCGGGTAGCTATCGCAACCATTGCTGGGCCCCATATGAGAGATTGAACAGGTTCTGTAGCTATAGGACCTGGGGAGCTAATAGAGCCCAACAAAGGGGTTTTCCGAAAGGGGATACTGTTAAGGACATATATTTAAAGTGACTTTTTTTGCAAAATCTTTAACATAAAAAGCAATCTTTATAGATAGACAACCCCTTTAAGCTTGTGGCTGTAACATGAGGAACAGTTCAAGGGATATGAATATGTCTGCAACCCACTATCTATTTCCAATGCAGACATAGCAGCTTCTTAGTAATTGTAACCAAAGTGTAATTTAGGTGTTCCAAATAAGGATTTTGTTACTTACTGTATATACACCTGAATAACACTTCAGTTACAATTAGTAAGAGGCTGCTGTGTCTACAAAGGACACATGAACATCACCTGCATTGGTACCACTCAGAAGAACATTTGGAATACAGACTGTACAATGTAACATGGCTGTATCTCTTACTCACGTCTGCAATCACACAGTCCCCAAGAGTCTTCAAGGTTATGATCAGCAGATAACACAATCTAATGAGTTAATGCATAAGAAGATAATCTGAGGCTGAATAAAGGATCAAGGAGATGAGTCTACTCGGTGAGGATGGAAATAAAAACTATCCATAGTCGTTACTTTATTATAGCACAGAACATTTGGACAGACTGCTAGAAATTTAATAATTTCAACGCGATTATGATGTGTGTCACGTACCCACTCACCAGCACGTGACTGTGGGCCACTGTAATGGGATAGATTTATCTCCACTTGCGCTCACCTCTCAATCAGGTAGCGAATCAAGCATAATTCACACCACAAGACAGCTCCAGCACCCCAAAAATATCCGCTGCCACCACCTTCCTTCAATAAAAAAAAGGAATCAGCCGGAAGGAATCTGATTCCTAACAGATATTCTAAAAACACATAAAAATGCATATCGGGTCACCTCACTGCTTTCCAGCAGCTACAAAAATAAAATACACTCCTTCAAGGAAATGGATCCATGCAGCAACAAGAATTAACGTATTACTGATAACTTTAATATGAGAAGGTACAATGCTTACATGAAAAACACAATAACAATGACATACGCATCAATGCAGTTATGAAAATAAAAAGGATAAATGCTTAGAAAGGTTTCACACTTACAAGGTGTTTCAGCTTTCAGATCCAAGGGGTTTGGATGGAATATGGGCCACAGCTCACTCCAGGACTGACCCCCAAGCAATGAACACAGATTTGAGTCTGGCCACGTGTTTTATAGGGCCAAAACCCTGTCCAGGTTTCCCCTCCTCTCTCATATTTGGCTACTCTTTTACTGGCTGAAAATATAATGAGGTGGGAGGACACTTGATTGTCTTATGAGGGTTGTTGCTTACTATCCCCACAAGATGGCAATCACGGACTGCGCTTCTGCTGTGGACCGGTCAGTGACCTCTGCCTGTTATGCCCAATGGTTTTATGATTGGGGGGTCATAGGTCATCAGGTATTCTGGACAGCTTGCATATACAACTTTGGCCATAAACGCATAAAACCCATGTTATCTAAACATTTGAGTTAAGTAACAGTCAAAGGCTGGGGTGAGAATCTGCAGACCCATGCTACAAATTCCATTCACGCAGAGGGGTGTGGGGGCTTACACTCTAAAGCATGGTTTAATGACAATCCAGAATACATTTAATTTTCAGTGTACTACATTACAATGTGCAATGGCCCGAGGTACATATATGCCTCCTATGCTCAATTATTTTATGTTGCATATACATCTGAAAGAACCGACGTGCCAATTTTTTTCAGCCACACGTAAAATAAAAAAATAGAATATGCATTGTCTGAATGACGGCACATATTTTACATTACAGTCTATTTGAAGTGTACTTGAACATTGTTTTCGGCACATTTCAGCACATATTTCGGCATGAAATACGCACAAAAATATGTGCCAAAATACGCCGTGTGAACATACCCTTAGTCTAAACAATAGAAACTAGACAAACCATGCCATTTACCTAAACCTCGTGCCCTTCTAATTTTACTCAGAAAAAGAGTGAAGGATGCTTGAGAGTAATATACAGATGTTGTTGAGGAAACTTGGAACAGTGTTTCAAATAACTGTTCACCTTGGACCCCTACGAAGCCAAAAAAGGAGCTGCAGACAGGAACCACAGACAAGAAATACAGTGGTCTTCACTGTACATTTCTATGAATTTTGTCTTGATGTTTTGTACAGTACTAATTTCATATGTTATTTATGCTAACAAAACTCTCAACAGGCTGCAAACCACATAACTACTAGGTGGGTACACAGGTACATACAGCATATACAGTACATCTCCCGACAGAGTAGCGCAAATCATGTAAAGCAGCACATCGATATGCCATTAAAGTGCAAGTGCAAGGGAACACCTCTTTAAGGCCTAAAGTGAGCAGGTCACCAGTTACCAGCATTAGCAGTGAGTAATTAGTAATTAAGGGTGCTTTTACATGGTGCAGTTTTGTGGCATAGTTGGTGAGTTTTTTCACAGCAATGAAACTGCTTACCAGCAGGCTTATTTGGGTGCTTTTACACAGCACAGTTTTGGTGCAGTTATAACTGCCCTCCAACTAAACTGCTTATTACCAGAAAGCTTCTTTCAGTTGTCTAATTTGATCAGAAAGGTGTTTTAAATAAGTAATCAATGACTGTGTTTGAAGTCTTGTGGATTAACTACAAAACACTAATTGATTACTCACTTTCCAAACAGTTTAGATAAGTGAAAGAAGCTTGTTGGTAATAAAGGCAGTTTAATTGGAGCACAGTTAAAACTGCAGCAAAACTGCGCTGTGTGAAAGCACCTTTTTAGTTATCTAAAACGTTTCACGAGGTGTTACAAATGAGTAATCGATTTCTGTGTTTGGAATCCACAAGAATCAAACACAATAATTGATCACTCGTACCATCCTTCTAAACAATTAAGATAACTGAAATAAGCCTGCTGGTTAATAAAGGCAGTTTAATTGTTTTTCCACTTGCCCTGTGAAAGCACCCGAAGGCCATGTCTACACAGCACAGGTTTTTCATCGGACTTATGGCAGATTCAGAATTTAGAATCTGCCGAAAATCCGTCTGTACACAGCACAGATTTTTTTCTGGTTGGTTTTAAAATCCACTAGATTTTCAAACCTACAGGATCTATTGCCAGATTGCCGTCAGATTCCAGTACATTGATTGTACTAGCCTGGCAGGAAATCCCAAAACAGATTCCAGATTTTAGCGCAAATCTGAGCCAAATAACGTGGACCAGCATTGTTAAAACGTTGTCAGATTTTGGACAGCATGTTAACATTGCTGTGTAGACATAGCCTAAGGGTGCTTTCACACAGTGCGTTTTTATGCTTTTTTTGAAGGAATACACAGCATTAATTGCTGTGCATTTCTGCAAAAAAAAAAAAAAAAAAACAGCTGTCAATGATTTTGCTTGATAATTGGCCATTATACCTGCCAATTATCTATTTGTACAGCTATTCTTCAGAAATTTGTTTCACTGAGAGACACTTTGGGCAGGTGCAGAAGGTTAAAGATATGAGACAAGGCCCTGATAACCTCTATGAATGATTACAGTTCCGGGACCATTGCAAAGTTCATCAAGCTTAGAGACAAAGGCAAGGCTTTAGACCAAGTACAGGTTTGCCCATATTTTATTAGGCAAACAGGTGCAAAATAACCAAAATCCTGCTCGTCTGAGCACTTACTATACAGTGTAGCTCCTCTCACTAACACCTTGAAGCAAAGCAGAGTTGTGTGGCAGACACTGGTTTCCTCCAGTGTAGCTTCTCTTAGGCCAAAATGCTTAGTCCAGAGTAGCAGCCACACTTAGTTGGCTGGCTAGATGACCTTTTATAGGCCAGTCAAATCCTGGTGAGGAACATGGTGAGCATTCACCCACCCATCACTTTGACTGCTCCCAGTAAGAGCCGTCCTGGATCGACGGTTTATAAACAGCCATACTACTGGTTAACCCCTTAAACCCCAGCCCTGAAAAGACCTTAGTGACCAGCACTTTTTTTTTAGTTTTTGCCTCCTTGCATTTCAATAATCGTGACTTTTTATTTTTTCATTGATGCAGTTGTATGAGGCCTTGTTTTATGTGGGAGAATTTGTACTTTTTGGGGGCATAGTTTCAGTTTACATATAGTTCTTTCAGTTTATAAATTACTGAAGAATTTTTTTAAATTTTTTTTGTCTTTTTAATTATTCTTTTTACACCATTCATATATCACACTAAACAACCTATTAAATTAATTCTACGAGTTATTACGGTTGTGCGGATGCCTAATAGGTATAGGCTTTTTATGTCTTTTTTGTGTAATGTAGGCACAATAAGTTTTTATTACATTTTTTTTTATCACTTTTTATAATCCCATGAAGGGATAACTATTTTACAATTTTTTTCTCCAGGTCCCCAGACCTTGATTTGATAACACTCATGTAACACATTACTCTCATATAGAGCAGAATAAACCTTATGACAGTTTCCCTATAAAGTAATCAAATAACAGTGTTATACAATGTCTAATTCATACTGCTATACAATAGTAGCCAGAGGGCCCTTTGGGGTGCTTGGTTCAGCAGGTCCAGTTGATGCACCCTGTGTAACCTCATAGGTTGCACACCTCTAAGGTCGCTGGCCTCTATCAAAATCATTCTTTGACAATAAGAGCAGTAGCACATAATGTATACTTTCTCATTTACAGAACACCATTAAAAAGTGAAAAAATAGGATCTGACTTGTTGCTATGGCTTAAACCTGCAATGTTTTTACTTCATCAAAGTAAATGAACCTTGGAGATATTCCTGTTACTCTCCTTTGTTAAGATGTGTAGAGAAGTTGTGCTGTTACTGTAAGAAACATTACTGAGCAGGTGATGGGATCATTGACCTTCCTCATCAACCAGTTCAATGAAAAGGAACATTCATTAGGCTACTTTATTGCTCAGCCAATAGAGCTGGATATTTCACTTAATAGGGGATGAAGGGAAAGTGTAGTTTTCAAACTGCACTATTTTCAAGGGATTTTTAATTTTGGAGTTTTTGTTAGTGACTCAATTGATGAATTTTCTTATAACTTTTCATAGAGTAAAAGGAATAGATACTCTACACTTTTGCACAACATCAACACTGGGCATTCTCGTAACTTAACCACTAGGAACTGAAGGGTGACCATTGGCAGCATTGATTTATTTGATCCTTGTTTCTAAGCCATTTGCACTTCACCATATTCTTATGTAGTAATAATAATAATCATTGTTGTGCTTCAGATTTGGGAAGGGCCGGTTTGGCCTGACACAAATTTTTCTCCTGAACACTGGTAAAAAATCATGTCACCAAACACCAACATTTTTCCAGAGAGGGAAAAAGTGTATAATTTATTGAGCACATATACTTCAGTTTTCCTAACAAGAAAAAGGCTGGTGATTGGTCGTACTATTTTCACCAGCAAAATCCAGATCAGGCTGAACTGGCTCTACCTGAATCCAACATCCAACACTATTAATAACCAAGCTAGAAGTACACTGCAACCGTCACTTACCGGGTGGCATAATGAATGCAGAACTGACAAAGCCTGTAGAGACATTGTAGGGGTCACATAGCACCTTGTTCTATTGAATATTGGGGTTCCTCGAGTCAAATCATTTGATCACCATAGAATGTATTGACCAATGTATAAATTACACTAATATTATACCAGACATGGAACACTCATTAATGCTCAAAACCTATATTACCTTTCTAAGGGCAATATTGGAACCGATTGGCCACCCGTAGACTTCAATATTTTAACACAGAAGACTAACACAGAATTCAATCTTGTGCATCAATAAAACATCTTAGGGTACTAATGGGAAGTAAAAGGACAGACGACATACTCAGATCGACCAACATCAACGAAGGAGGGTTACTTCCTGCTCCATGACAGATATATATATATAATATAATATATATATATATATATATATATATATTATATATATATCCTCAGGTAGCAACACTGCAGCCCAGGTGTTACACATAGCTGAAGATGACTCCGGTCCTGGCAGTTTAATCTCTTAAATGCTATGGTCAACAATATCTAAGCAGTTGAATAGAAGTAGGGGGTTCTATCTATCAGCCATCATCCTCCTGCAACAATATAATAGTGTGCCAAAGGGTTGTCATTGAAGCTGGGGGAAGAAATAAGACGTTGGATCCAGCACTCCTTAATAAAAACGTAATTTATTCCATATTCCACCATTTTAGAATTGTGGATATGGAACAAATTGCATTTTTATTAAGGAGTGCTGAATCCAACATCATATTTCTTTGACCTGCATTTTGCATCGACACCACACAGAGTGTCTGTGTTCTGTGCACCCTGCTGGGGAAGCAAGCTGGCATTATCTATCTTTACCTCCATTGAAGCTGGATGAAGGCCCTTTGGTTTGCCTTGTTATTACACCTACTAGGACTATATGTATTCTATTGTATAGACGTATTGTAGTGTATTTTATTAGTGATCATGTGATCACATAGTCAAGTCTCCAAATGGGACAAAAAATAAAGTTAAAATATGTTTAAGAAAGTATTAAAAAATATCAAAAGCAGAACTGCATATTTTTGTTCATTCCTCTTCCCCAAAAAAGGTATAACAAGTGATCGTAAAGTCATATGTACCCCAAAATGATACCAATATAAATTACAGTTCATCCTACAAAAACTTAGCCTTTACACACCTCCATTGAGGACATAAACAAACAAAAAAAATGGCTCTGTCCTAGATGCCTAAAAATAGCTGTCTTTAAGGGGTTAATTTAAAAAAGATTAGGCCACTGGTAAGCTGCGCTAGAGATGTCTGGCAGATGTTATCTCTCATGTTTCTCATAAATAACATACATGTCTGACAAACTCAAAGAAGCGTGTTAATCATACTTGTAAACCCTTGCACTTCTTCCAAAAAACAGGATGCAAAAGAAGTGGCGTTTAGCAAACTCTACTCTGTTTCTGGTTGAATCTGGAGCATTGGGTTGGAGCTGTTCCCAGGGGTTGGGCTAAAATCTTCCAAAATCAAGAGATAAAAGGTTGGCAAGTACGATATTAATAGAGAGGTTGGGGAATATTGCCAGTGATCACACAATTGCTATGGATATATGTTTGCAGCAGTGTAGCTACAGAGGTCACAGTTACAATATTCCTTGTTATATATTACAGGGTCAGTGTGGCCTGATCTGGCTTTAGCCCATACAATGGCCCTCTATTTTCCATGCTCCTCCTGTCTGCTGCTATCTAGCTCTACTCAAGCAGCTAGCTTGTAGGTAGTTACCAAGGTTTTTCAATTGATGATGGTTGCACTTTGGCCCATGAGCCTTTAGATACTCCTCAGTATCTCTAGCTAGCTTAGCAACAATCTTGTTGGTGAACATATTTGTGACCTCTAATTTTCTCATTTGCTAGTGTATGTTTTATCCATACTCAGTACAACTACTGTATACAAAGATCAATATAGTACTTCAGGAGAGCTCCAAATCCTATCATGATTAGGGTTCACCATTAACAATTAGGACTGGTAAGGACCAACCTGAGCCACAAGTTGCTTTCCAGTCCATCAAGGCAGAGGTCCCCAACTCCAGTCCTCAAGGCCCACCAACAGCTCATGTTTTCTAGCTTTCCTTAACACTGCACAGGTGATTTAATTATTGTCAGTGCATTCTGTAGGATATCCCAAAAACATGACCTGTTGGTGGGCCTTGAGGACTAGAGTTGGGGAACACTGCATCAAGGGATGGAAAATGCAAACAAGCTTATGGTATACACCAGAAATTGAATGGGGGGCTCCATTTTTATTATTTCCAATCCAACCCATCGCCTTTATGTAAGCCTCTTTTGTAGCTCTCCTTAGCCCATAGTAGAAATTATTTGCAACAGGTTAATATGATACTTGTTTCTACATCAGTACAAATGTCAAACACAATCATATGTGAGCATTCAACAATGTGTAAGAACAGAGCATATTCTGACAGAGGAGCCAAGCTGCCATCACCTTTGCCATGTGCTGCGCCATCAGTGCAGATGCTTCTGTGCCTGAATTATGCATTCTAAAAATCTAAGCGAGGTACCAGGCACAGAACAGATGCTGCTCCCACACTGGGGCTAATGCAACACAAACAATGAACACAAACACTTGACAGTGATCACATATTACAGCTGATGCCTGTGGTGAGGCCAAATACCTGTGACAAGCAGCAAATACTTTAAGTGCATGAGGAGCAGATAACCATAGAAATAAAGGTGCACTGCGAGTCTGGTAACAGGGCAGGCTTATCACGTTAGGGAAGTTTATAGATGTCACAAGTAATAAACGGCACACAGCAGAGATAGGAGTCAATGCTGTTATACTCCTTCTCCGAAGACGCATGTGACTTGACCCCAAGCATTTTTCATTTTAGTCTTTCTGATTGTCTTTTAATTGTGAGGTCTTAAAAGGATAGAACAGCCTTCAGTCATTTGCAGAGACGAATTTAGAAGAAAAGTGTGTCGGTTCAGATGACAAGCCCATTAATGTAATGATGTTAGGGAGTGCAGGGAACCAGAATGGAAGGAACTGAGAGGACCTGTGACATCTCCTGGCATGTCTATTTTAGTAAGTACTTGTTTTGAATGTGAAATAACAATTCTGTAGCATCTTCTCTTATAACCCTGTGCTGTGTTGTTGCTTTGTTATTTCTTCTAGAAATGTATTACTGAATCTGTCAGATGGGCGTTACCCATTGGGGTGTGTCCTTGCACACAATGACTCTGTCAGCTCAATTTTGAAATCTTTCTGATTCTTGAATGAAAGGAAATGTGTTATCAAAAAATGAGTCATTGTTTAAGTCCCATATTTATGTTAAATACATTTTTTAGAAATTTTTGGTTGTTTTTTTTTTTTAATTTTCATATCACTTTCAATATTTTTAATAATTCTTAAGTCTTGCAGTTTTCACCTTGGCCACTAGGCCTTGTTTGCACTGCTTTAACAGCAGTCAGAGAGATGCTTTACAGTAGCTTCATGCACATAGGAGACTTAAGACTGACTCAGTCCCATTCACTTTTATAAGAGCGTTTTCCAGTCATGCTCTGTGACCTGGGAAGAAATCAGTATGCAGGGAACTGAAAGGGTGAACTGTGACTATCTCCTCTTGTGACCGGTGGATCCTGTGTTATCTATTCACACTGGTGTCTCCTTTCAGTTTGACCCTCTTTGTGCTGATAATGAGCAGACAACTGAGAATCTCTCTCTACAGAACAGGAAGTGTCAGACTATTATTGGCCTTAGTGGCCAAAGTGAAAACTGCAGGATCTAAGAATTATTACAAAATTGTGAAAGTTATATGGAAAATTAAAAAAAAATATAACCAAAAATTCTTAAAAAATGTTTTGAACATAAAAATGTGAGTTAAACAATAAGTCATTTTTGATGACACATTCCCTTTAAGGGTATGTTCACACAACATATTTTCGGGGTGTACTTTGGCATGTAATTGTTCTGTAATGCACCCAAAGTACACCCCACAACTGTGGTAAAATAATAGCACTTACTGAGTGCTTTGTCAAACCAGCGTATTCCCCGGAGTGTACTGTGCGCCTGTAAAAAGGAATGACACATCACCTGTTACGGGCGAGTACACAAAAGGGAAGGTGAAAGGAGGCCAGGCTGTAGCGTACTTTCAACAGCAGGCATATTGTGGAGTGCACAAGTACGCGCCGCAATATGCCGTGAGAGCATACCCTAATGGATACTGTACAGTTTGGGAAAACAGTGCACAAATTATTGGACTTGTAGTTATCCTTTGAACAGAGTACTCTTCTTTTTTCCCTACACAGAATTGAAAAAAATAATTTTTCCCAGGAGGACCTCAACATCCCACTAAAGTATACACCGACAGCATACAGACCCTGAGACCAAAACATCATATTTGTCCATACGGTTTTAGAGATCTTCAATTTCTACATCTAGATGTGCTTTCCTGATTTTCCATTTCACTTCAGGCTATGGTGTTACACTTGTTTTAATAGCTAAATAATGACCTAAAAGCTACACCTATATCTGCGGCGGCACTAGGCCTTTTTATCCCTCATTATCTAATAGGGGCCTATATACATACCTACCTATTGTGGGACTATATATTTACCTAACGGGAGACTATATACCTACCTAATGGGAAGACTATAAACCTACCAGGGGCCTATATACCTACCTAATGGAGGGCTATATACCTAACTACCTATATACATACCCCCCTAATAAGGGGCCTATATATTAAGCTACGGTAACTAATTGAGGGCCTAAATAACTACCTAATGAGGGGTGTAAGTGTTTGCTTAACTAATGGGGGATCTATATATCTAACAGGGAGCCTATAAACCTAACTACCTACCCAAAGGGGGGCCTACATATATACACAGGTGTTCGGTGAGATTGTTTGGTGGGTGGTACTTGTACCTGCTTTGTGTATTTAAAGCTGTTCGATATTCTATTCACTTGCTACAACTAAGAATGTTCAGTTTGAAACGCGTCCATGATGTGTTCATTTTTTCTTATGGTATGTCCCTGCTTTTTAATTTTTGTCATTAATTGTTAGTTTATTTTTACTGCTGGACAACATTACAGTTTTGAGTACTTTGTGGCTTCTATCCGGGGAGACTGTTGCCCGTACCGACATACATATATCCTTGCAATATATATTATAGTGTTGAGCTGGCTAGTTGTACTTTTGTGCTAGGATACTTTTGGTTTTGCCATGCTCACACCCATAATGAATTTGGACTTAACAATATAAATATATTTTCATTGCAAATATTTTTCAAGATTACAGTGACATATCTACATTTTTAATCCCCTTTTTCCCCGAAAATAAGACAGCGTCTTATATTAATTTTTGCTCCTAAAGATGTGCTACGTCTTATTTTCAGGAGGTGTCTTATTTTTCCATGAATAAATTATAGCATGCTGTACTAGTGTCTGTGTATATATATATATATATATATATATATATATATATATATATCTTAAAGTTTAGAGTCACAAACTATAGGATATATGTATGTAAAGGACATTTTATGGCAGCTGCAGTGACTTATCTTAAAGGATGGCAAATGTGACATGCTGGGACTAGTAGAACTAGAAGTCCCAGCATTCACCATCAGCCATCCTTTGAGATGTGTGTCAGTGTCATTGCTCTGTTCTCCCCCTTCTTCCCTCTATTACTTACATGCACTTTCTGTCTCCTGTCCTGGGATGTTTGGGACCTGTGGGGACATCACTGTCACATGACCTTCCTGCTCAGGTCCTTCAACACTCAGGGGCTATATGTTCCATGATCCCCAGGGGCTTAAGGCTGAAAAAAATCAGTCACTTTAATATACTCGGAAGAGAGACTGGAACGTCATTCTGACACAATGTCCACTCAACTTGAAAAATAAGTGTAAGACATGCACAATATAAAACAAAACAAAAGCCTGCCCGTCTGGGCTCTAACTAACAGAGTAAACTTACTAACACCTTTGTAAGTAACCGAACAGAGTCAGGTAGCAGTCCTCCTGGTTCCCCAGCCTGTCTCCTCTCCAGACTTGAAGGTAGCCTGGGAGTTGTAGTCACCTTAGTCAGCTTACCTACTGACTTATATATTCCAGGTAAACCCTGAAGTGGAACCATGGGGAGTGAGCACCCACCCTGCTCTATGCTCACTCCCAATGAAAGGCCGACCAGGCAATGGCTGGAAGCCATACTAACACATTAAACATATTAAACATATGTCAACAGTCTATACTGTCAACACCTATTGAACTTTGGCCTTTCATTCCCCCAAGGGTCCTTACCTTGGGGGCATGTGTCTGGACATCAAAAGGTGAATGCAAGGACCCTGGCCAGGATGTACACTCCATTGTACACCCTTCCTGCTGTTGCCACCTTACAACAGGTGCAGCTAATTGCTGAGGAGTAGCTCACACACCCCATCACTAGGGGAACAATTAGATGATAAAAAACTGCACATTAACTTAATACCTGTTCACACCAGCATGCAGGAAAGCCACAGTATAATGCATGGGGAGATTGCGCAAATGCAAAAATACCAATAGAACAACCACTCACACACCCTCCATGCATGAGGGAGGTGGTTGCTGGTTCTACAATTGCATATGAATAAGGCGATACAGAAGGTTGCCATAAATACAGATACGTGTGGTGCACCATGCTGGCTACGTGCCATAAATACAGATATGTGTGGTGCATCTATTGTTTCGGGTATCGGCTCTCTCATTGAACCCCGCTGTGTGAATAACTGAATAGCGTTTTACAACCTCTAGTACAGAGGATCCCTGGGTTTTTACAGGACACCCGAGATGTTCTGCGCAATTTCAAGAATAAGACTTGGCTCCCTCACTGCATGTGGCTTACTTGCGACGTGGAGTCCCTCTATACAAGCATAACCCTGCATATAGCAATCCTGGCAGTTACTTTTCATCTTTCTGTATACAGTCAATACAGTCAGGAAAACCAATTTATGATTGCAGTTCTTGTGTTCCTCATGACATGGAATTTTTTCACTTACAATGATACTATTTTTCTTCATAAGAGAGGTGTGTCTATGGGGGTCAAGTTTTCTCCTTCATTAGCTAATTTGGTCATGGCATGGTGGAAAACCATTTATATTTATTCTGATTCAAATCTGTATGGCTGTGACCTGCAGTGGTATAGCACCTTTTGGTCATATAAGGGTCCTGTATCTGCCTTACCCTCCTTTGTGGATTATTTAAATAATAATGCTTTAAATCTCAAATTCACTTATGTGTTTGGGTCTGACAGACGGATCCAAACATGTATCTAAAAGCCTATGTTCACACGGACTAAAAACGTCCAACATACCCTTAGAAGCGTGGTGTGGTGTGATGTTATGTGCTGGGGAGATGTTAGTCGCGTTGTCTGGTGTGATGTCATGTGCTGGGGAGTTGTTAGTCGCGTTGTCTGGTGTGATGTCATGTGCTTGGGAGTTGTTAGAAGTGTGGTCTGGTGTGATGTCATGCACTTAAGCATTATTAGTGGCATGGACTGATGTGATGTCATGTGCTGGGGAGTTGTTAGACGCATGGTCTGGTGTGATGTCATGTGCTTGGCAGTTGTTAGACGCGTGGTCTGGTGTGATGTCATGTGCTTGGCAGTTGTTAGACGCGTGGTCTGGTGTGATGTCATGTGCTGGGGAGTTGTTAGACGCGTGGTCTGGTGTGATGTCATGTGCTTGGCTGTTGTTAGACGCGTGGTCTGGTGTGATGTCATGTGCTTGGCAGTTGTTCAGACGCGTGGTCTGGTGTGATGCATTGTGCTAGGGATTGTTAGTCCATTGTCTGGTGTGATGTCATGTACCCTTTGGCAAGTTGTTTTGACTGTGTCTGAGTGTTGATGTCATGTGCTGGGAGTTGTTAGACGCATGTCTGGTGTGAGTCAGTGCTGGGAGTATGTTGACGTGTTGGATCATGGATGTCATTGCTGGGATTGTTAAGAAGCATGGCAGTGTGAGTCCATGTGCTGGGGAGTTTTTGTGACGCTATGTCCTGGTGTGATGTCATGGCTGGGGATTGTTTGACGCATGTCTGGTGTGATGTCATGTGCTGTGGAGTTTAGTTTTGGAACGCATGTCTGGTGTGATGTCATTTGCTGGGAGTTGTTTGACGCATGGCTTGGTGTGATGTCATGTGCTGGGGTGTTGTTAGAACGCGTGGCTGGTGTGAAATGTCATGTGCTTGGTCAGCTGTTAGACGCGTGGTCTGGTGTGATGTCATGTGCTTGGCAGTTGTTTGACGTGTGGTCTGGTGTGATGTCATGTGCTATGGGATTTTTAGACGCATGGTCCTGGTGTGATGTCATTGTGCTGGGGAGTTGTTTGTCGTGTGGTCTGGTGTGATGCCATGTGCTCGGGAGTTGTTTGACGCATGGTCTGGTGTGATGTCATGTGCTGGGGAGTTGTTTGACGCATGGTCTGGTGTGATGTCATGTGCTGGGGAGTTGTTAGACGCGTGGTCTGGTGTGATGTCATGTGCTAGGGAGTGGTTAGACGGGTGTTCTGGTGTGATGTCCTGTGCTGGGGAGTTGTTTGACGTGTGGTCTGGTGTGATGTCATGTGCTGGGGAGTTGTTTGACGTGTGGTCTGGTGTGATGTCATGTGCTGGGGAGTTGTTAGACGCATGGTCTGGTGTGATGTCATGTGCTGGGGAGTTGTTTGACGTGTGGTCTGGTGTGATGTCATGTGCTGGGGAGTTGTTTGACGTGTGGTCTGGTGTGATGTCATGTGCTGGGGAGTTGTTTGACGTGTGGTCTGGTGTGATGTCATGTGCTTGGGAGTTGTTAGACAGGTGGTCTGGTGTAATGTGATGTGTTCTGGACTTGTTAGAAGCGTGGTTTGGTGTGATGTCATGTGCTGGGGGGTTGTTAGAAGGGTGGCCCTGTGTGATGTCATGTGCTCGGGTAGGGCCCACTGCTTTGCTCAGGGGCCCTTAATACTGTCAAGACAACCATGCGATAGTCAACCCCCTCCGTCCTGGAAATGGCATTAGAAGCCTCATGGATATAATTAGATATTGCTCCTGTATAATGATTTCCATTTCACAAACTGCAAGAACAAAAAAGCTTTGCTTTTCCACAAACTTCATAACAACCTAGATTTCATTCAAAATCTGAATAAATGCTAAAAGATTTGCCCGCTTCTAGTAACAACATTAAAAATTGCGAAGTACAGTACATCCATAGATAAAAATAGTGCTGGGAGACAACGGGTATAGGAATACAATATCGCTACCTATTAAGACTTTATTAGATTGAATAGATAGCAATACATCAGCCTTCCTACACAATGTATCTGTGGTGTAAATCACCTACCTGCATCTCTCCCCTGCACTGAGCTGACAGATCTATACATTAATGAAAATAAATGAGCAGTTTAGAAGAAAGTAATATTCACAATTAGAAATATTGCATATAAGATGGCAAACCGTGCAGCACTGATAGACTTCATTAAGTTTATATGAGATGTCTGATCACAAGGCTTGGTGCATTGACAGTCCCCATGTGACTCATATTAACACATTAAAACTACAAAGAAGTGCTGGTGCCTGAGACATATTCCTCGGAGGAATTGCTCAGGACTTCTATGCAGGGTGAGTACTGAAGGGTGTTGACTGAGGCTTTATAATTAATTTCTAATCTATACCATTCAGACACATTCTTCTTCTTCAACAACCGCTAATAATAATTAATTCATATTTCCCTTGTGTTTATTTTTCCCTCCCCACCATTCAAGAGCCATAAATTATTTTATTTTGAAAGAATTCAATTGTGCTATGTTTGCCGGAGTTTCCATTTTGTAGAGTTTACTATTCAGTATATGTGACAAGCTACCTGTATTTTGCATGTCGATACGATTTCAGATATACTAAATTTGTAGAGTTTTTGTTATGTTTTAGTACTTTTAAAAAAATAAAAAGGATGGACTCTGGACCCCTCTCTTTGTGCCACACAAAGAAACTGCTGTGTAAGTGCTTTTCCTGCTCCAAGACTTAGTATGTCCAAGCCCTACATGGATGCAATTAATATGAATGGCTGTGTCACGAGCAGCGCTGCAGTCCGCGGTCTGGGCTGCGGGCGCACTCGCGTCCCCACGATTCCCTTTGCCCCTGGGTCGAGTCGCGCCGCGGTCCGCAGGAGCACCCGCTCCCTCAGGCGCACTCACCTGACCGCGCTCCTGCTTCTTCACAGCGGTCTGCCAGCTGGTACGCGCGTCCCCGCTTCTTTGGGTGCGCGCGTGCCGGCTCTGTCAGGTTTAAAGGTCCAGTGCTCCGGTAATTGGGGGTGAGGGGCGCTGACCCTAAATAATGGTTCCACCTCTTCCTTTACTCTGCCGATTCCATAGTGCCTGTATCTATGAGAGGAAGCCTTCTGTTATTCCTTGTCGCCTATCCTGTGTACCAGTTGCGTTTGCGCTTGTCCTACGATCACGAACCTCTACTGCGTGCCCTGACCTTCTGGCCCGATCCCAACTACGAGGTTGCCTGCCATTTCGGTACCGTGTTGCGCCTTGGCCACCTTCGCAAGCAGGTCACATCAGGGGTAGCGACCTGGCGAGATGCGCTTGCCGCAGGCTCTGGTGAAAACCGGGTCCCACTTAGGTTCCACACCCTGGTGTGGCCGGTACCACCGCTTGCGGTGGATCAGTGGATCCACTATCCCAGCCCGTTACAGTTGGAATTGGCCATGGATCCTGCCAAGATGCAGTTGCCTAGTGTGGAAGATCCTACATCTATCGTTTCCCAGCAATCTCAGCAGCTGGCGCAACAGTTAGATCAACTAACGACCATGATGCAACAGCTCATCGCTTCTCAGCGGCAGTCTCCGTCACCTCCTCCACCCGTTCCTGCACCTGCCGTCTCTCCCGCCTCTGTGGGACCCAGGCTCCAGCTGTTGCTCCCCTCGAAGTTTGATGGAGACCCGAAGCTTTCTGAACAGGCGAAAGTGGCGTTCGTCCTCAGTCTGCTATCTGATAAGGCTCTGGCATGGCTGATTCCCCTCTGGGACAGGGGTGATCTGGTGATGGGCGACCTACAGGCCTTTTTCAGAGAGTTCCGGTGTGTCTTCGAGGAACCGGCATGGGCTTCGTCAGCGGAGACTGCACTCCTGAACTTGCGTCAGGGAGACTCCTCAGTTGGGGACTACGCCATTCAGTTCCGCACTCTGGCGCTGGAGCTAACTTGGAATGAGGCCACCCTGTGCGCCACTTTCAAGAAGGGCCTCTCCAGCACTGTCAAGGATGCTTTGGCTGCGAGCGATCTTCCGTCTTCCCTGACAGAATTGATCCACCTGGCCACGCGTATTGATGTACGCTTCACTGAGAGACAAGAAGAGCTCCTTCAGGAAAGGGACTCGGTTCGGCCTCGTCGGTTTCCACGCTTGGCTCCGGTGTTCCAGGAGCCTCCTCTGCCGCCTCCACAGCACCCCAGTGAGGAGCCCATGCAAGTCAACCGTGCTCTACTCTCGGTACAGGAGCGATCCCGACGTTGCACAGAGAATCTGTGTCTGTATTGCACCAGTCCGGAGCACCGCTACGTCCGTGCCTGGGAAACGCACGCACCTAGGGTACGTGGGAGAGGTGTCCCTGGGTGTGAACAGTCCCTCTCCATGTCTGACCATGCCAGTAAAGGTCATCTCTAGTTCCAGAGCACAAGCTCAAGTTGCTACCTTCTTGGATTCCGGTTCGGCTGGGAATTTTATGGATGCCGCCCTGGTGTCGAAGCTTCACCTCCCTACGACCCGCCTTGATAAGCCCTTGGCGACTTCTTCTGTGAGTGGGGAGGTCCTGCGTGACACTATCCAATACCACACGGAGCCAGTTATGATGCGCGTAGGTTCGCTCCACGGAGAGAAGATCATGTTCTATGTACTTCCCTGTTCCTCGTCGGCAATTCTGTTGGGATTACCCTGGCTGCAACGCCACGCTCCTATGTTGGACTGGAAAATGGGCGAAGTTACACATTGGGGACAAGAGTGCCGGTACCACAGTCTTGTGGCACCCCGCTCGGTGCCTCCCACTTCTCCACCAGCGCCCTTGAAGTCACTGCCGGGTCTGGCTGCCGAGTACCAGGACTTTGCCGATGTATTTTCCAAAAAGCAGACACAGTCCTTGCCGCCTCACCGCATCTACGACTGTCCTATCGACCTGTTGCATGGCACGTGCCCTCCTCAGGGCAGGGTCTACCCGCTGTCTGTGCCCGAGACCAAGGCCATGTTGGACTATATACAGGAGAACCTCAAGAAGGGCTTCATCCGTAAGTCCTCCTCACCGGCAGGAGCAGGCTTCTTCTTTGTGGAGAAAAAGGATGGCTCGCTACGCCCTTGCATCGACTACCGTGGCCTTAATAAGATTGTGGTGAAGAACCGTTACCCGTTGCCTCTGATCACGGAACTCTTCGATTGGCTTCGCTGAGCCAGGGTTTTCTCCAGATTGGATTTGCGAGGGGCCTATAACCTTATCCGCATCTGGGAGGGTGACAAAGGGAAGACGGCATTTAGTTATGTCCTTTGGCCTCTGCAATTCCCCTGCGGTGTTTCAGGGGTTCGTTAACGAGATTTTAAGGGATCTCTTATTTTCATGTGTGGTCGTGTATCTGGACGACATTCTGTTTTTTTCGCCTGATCGCAAGTCCCACCGTCTCCATGTGTGCCAGGTCCTCAGACGTCTTCAGGAGAATCACCTCTAAGCCTAATTAGAGAAGTGCAATTTTCACCAGACCAGTCTGCCCTTCCTTGGTTACATTATCTCTCCCAAGGGTCTTATAATGGACCGTCCAAACTTTCTGCCGTCCTGCAGTGGCCTCATCCGGCCGGCCTTCGGGCTATCCAGCGGTTCTTGGGCTTCGCCAATTATTACTGCCAGTTTATTCCGCATTTTTCGATGCTGGTGGCTCCTATTGTGGCCCTGACTAAGAAGATGGGCAATCCTAGGCAGTGGCCACAGGCGGCCGAAGCACGTTCTTCCGGCTCAGGGCGCTTTTGCCTCTGCCCCCATCCTCTCTCGTCCGGACATCGAAAAACCGTTCTTCCTGGAGGTGGACGCGTCTTCAGTAGGAGCAAGGGTGGTGTTCTCCCAGCGGGATTCCAAGGGCAAGTCTATCGCTTGTGGGTTCTTTTCTAAAACGTTCTCTCCTGCCGAAAAGAACTACACTATTGGAGACCGCGAGCTGTTGGCCATTAAATTGGCCATTTAAGAATGGTGCCATCTGCTTGAGGGGGCTCGCCATCCGGTCACCATCTACTCGGACCACAAGAATCTTGCGTACCTCCAAATGGCTCAGCGCCTTAATCCCCAGCAGGCTCGTTGGTCCCTCTTCTTCTCTCGGTTCAACTTTGTGATCCATTTCCGCTCCGCCGAGAATAACATCAAGGCAGATGCCCTATTGCGGGCTTCAGACATCATTCCTCCTAACCGTCTGATTTCTGCAGCCCCGGTGGATCTCTGGCAAATACCTCCTGGCAAGACTTACGTACGTCCTGCGCTTTGGGGGAGAATCCTGAAGTGGGGTCATGGCTCTCGGATTGCCGGCCACCAAGGAATATGAAAGACGGCTCAGTTTATAGGCCGCTACTATTGGTGGCCTGACCTTGTCAAAGACTTAGTGGAATCGTGCTCCTTGTGTGCCCACAACAAAATGTCCCACCTTAAGCCTGCGGGGTTGCTTCTACCAGTGCCCATCCCGGACCGCCCGTGGTACCATAGTGCCATGGACTTTATTACAGATCTTCCGCTTTCTGCTGGTAATACTGTCATCTGGGTAATCGTTGATCGATTTCCAAAGATGGTGCACTTTGTACCATTGCCCTGGTTGCCGTCCGCGCCTCGTCTCGCGACCCTTTTCTTCCTACATGTCTTCCATTTGCATGGCCTTCCTCGACACATTGTCTCGGATCGTGGGGTACAGTTTGTCTCCAGATTCTGGCGGTCCCTTTGTTTCCAGCTTAAAGTGGATCTGGACTTCTCCTCTGCTCACCATCCACAGACCAACGGGCAGGTGGAAAGAGTCAACCAGATCCTGGAGAATTATTTACGTCATTTTGTGTCGGCTCAGCAGGACGATTGGTCAGGCTTGTTACTCTGCGCGGAATTCGCTTACAACTCTCTGGACTCGGAGTCTAAGGGCATGTCTCCGTTTTTTGTGGATTATGGACTACACCCCCACACACCCCTCCCACTGTCATCAGTCTCGGACGTCCCTGACGTGGACACCTTGGTCCGTGACCTGAACGCCGTTTAGAGTGACACTCGGCGATCTCTGCATCAGGCCTCCGCCTGGATGAAGTTACGAGCGGATAAGTACAGGAGGTCTCCTCCCTCGTTTGCTCCCGGAGATAAGGTCTGGCTATCCTCCAAATATATCCGCCTGAAGATCTCGTCCTACAAATTGGGTCCCCGTTACCTCGGTTCTTTTGTGGTCCTGAAGAAAATCAACCCGGTGGCCTACAAGCTCCGGCTTCCCCCCCCCTCATGCGAATCCCGAACTCCTTCCATGTTTCTCTGCTTAAGCCAGTTATCTTGAACAGATATTCCCGGAGGGTGTCACCTCCTGCCCCAGTGGCCGATACCTCGGATGTCTTTGCCGTGAAAGAAATTCTGGCCATGAAGACTATCAGGGGGAAACATCATTCTCTTATTGATTGGAAGGGGATTCGGGCCTGAACCGGAGGACAACATCATGGACCGAAGGTTGCTTCGGAGATTTCTTTAGGCCAAAAGGAAGGGGAGACCGAAGAGGGGAGGTACTGTCACGAGCAGCGCCGCAACCCGTGATACGGGCTGCGGGTGCACTTGTGTCCCAGTGATTCACTTTGCACCTGGGGTGGGTGGCCCCGCGATCCGCGGGCGCACCCGCTCCCTCAGGCGCACTCTCTCACCTGACCGCGCTCCTGCTTCTTCGCAGCGTCTGCCGGCCGGTGCGCACGTCCCTGCTCCTTAGGGCGCGCGCGCCAGCTCTGTCAGATTTAGAGGGCCAGCGCGCCGGTAATTAGGGGTGCCAGCCGCTGAACCTATATAATGCTCTTCCTTTACTCTGCCGATTCCATAGTGTCTGTATCTATGAGAGGAAGCCTTCTATTATTCCGTGTCGCCTATCCTGTGTACCAGTTCCGTTTGCGCTTGTCCTACGACCACGAACCTCTGCTGACTGTCCTGACCTTCTGGCACGACCCCGACTACGAGTTTGCCTGCCGTTTCAGTACCGTGTTGCACCTCGGCTGCCTCCGCAAGTAGGTCACATCAGAGGTAGCGACCTGGTGGAGTCCCGCCGCGGCAAGCCCATCCCGCCTTGCGGCGGGCTCTGGTGAAAACTGGGACCCACTTAGATTCCACTCCCTGCTTGCGGCGGTCCAGGGGATCCACTATCCCAGCCCGTTACAGGCTGCCATATAATGCTACATGTTTGTTTAGACGACACTGGATTCATTTTCAAAGGGGTTATTGTTCTCATGAATTGCACTTTTTGTTTTTTTGTACAGCTGAAGTAGAAGCAAATGTACTGTTGTTATGCTGTATTTGTCAGTCTGTGATTTCTGTCACTTGAAATGTAAACTGCTAGAAACACTAAACATAGAAAATACACAAAAATTCTCCTTTTCTTTGATCCCATTTTATCTCATACTGCCATTAAAACGAAAAAAAAAAACAACATCTTCCCAGGAGATCAGTCATTTTCCTTCCTCCTCACTATCCTCTGTCTATTTGTAAGAGAACCGGCTGCAGTAGGCACCCCTCCCCTTGGCCTTGTCTTTAGTAGGACACCAAGGGGGACATGTATGAATGGGGCTGCACCAGAAGTATGTCGTATCTTCAGCCCTACATCAGGTGCAGCCCTGTTCGCAATAGTTTAAAGCCTCCCGTACACCATTATCAGGCGCATTACATAACGCACGCTTTCACAGTGGTTTACCTGAGCCAGAAATGTCACCCTAGCACTAGAATGCACCTGATTTATGAGCCGCTGTAGACTGGGTTCATAAATCAGGCACATTCTATGCCAGTATAATGCGCATGAATTTTGCCGTTTAAGCGCCAAATTTCATACAGGCCTCCCCAAGTATCATTAAGCTAAAGTCCTAAGCTAAACTTAATCTCTTCCTTCACTCACCACCCAGAAATTGGAGAGGTAGCAGGAAATGAACATCTGAGTTCTCTGCAGGATTTGTACAGGAGTGGTTGTTTTCGAAACATATGGAAGACAATACAGACTGACAAACAGCACGGGCAAGTTTACCCCTACTTTATTTTCTTATCAATTTCTATGTTTCCTGTTCCTATCATCCTGATAATACAAAACAAGGCCTGTTTTAGCTATTTTGCACAGTTTTTACACTATTTAATGTATACATATTAATCTTTCCATTCCTTCCATGAACACTCACCATACAGTAACCACAACATATGCTGCTGAGTAACTAATCTGGAGCTCCTGCTGAGCTGCTGGGGTTTAGTCCTAACCCTATTAAGTAAACTGTATTGACACAAGACACATAGCGCATATCGGTATGAATCATATATATTGTGTCTCCACATATCCAGTCCATGTATTTAGCACACTATTTTTCATATAACTGATATACCACAGATGACAGTCCACAACTGAACTTCCTCTAAATTCCATTTAAGCTTGCACATATGTATATTGAAGATTATCGAAAATATGTTTTCATCAGTTGTTCTTTTAATTCGGCATTCAACATATAACGAATGACATACTATATACAGTATATTAAAAAGTCATAGAAAAAAGTGGTATACTCATGGTTAACGGCAATCATCCAGAGAACGCCAATTCAAGGTCACCACCCAGCTATCCTGATTTGGACCTAGTATGGTGGCGTTCTCCCAGTGTGAACAAAGGAATTAACATAGCTTCATTAAGAACGTAATGTCTTTGAATGATAATTACAAAAGCAGCTAAAAAACAGCTGTTACAGGTCAGACCTACAAAATACATATGTTAAATACATATGTTATGTTCATATGGCTTATTGGGGCACGCATTTCGCAGCGTATTTCAGCGCATATTGCGCTTAATACATGGTGGGATTACGATAATCCATAGCTCTCATAAAGAACTATGGATTACGCCTCTTTTCCCCATGCGTACAGTGCGATCGTACTGTAAGCGCGGGGAGATAAGTGACATGTCAATTATTCGCGCCGATTATGCTGGCGGGCTGCCAGCCCCACCGTGCTTTGGGAATACGGGATTAGCGCGACTTCCAAAACACCCGCCGATTTTCGGCGCATACTGTACGTGCCGCAATTATGTTGTGTGAACATACCCTAAGGGTCCCACTGATCACTAAATTGGAGGTCCCAAGTCCTGCATCATTACTCACTGTTCTTGTGCAGCGAGGCAGGTTTTGAATGGCGTGGCGGCTAAACATGTGCATTGCTGCTCCATTCAAAGTCTATGAGACCAACGGAGATAGCCAAGCACTATCTTCATTGGTCCCACAGAATTTGAACGGAACAGCAGTGCGCATGTTCTACCTCTGCTCCATTCAAAGCCTTCCTTGTTGCAAGAGCAAGGACTGGGAACTTGGGGCCTTCATTTCAATAATCGGTGGAGGTCACAGTGGCGGAACCCCCAGTGATCAGACATTTATCCCTTCTCTTGTGGATAAGTGATAAATATCTTCGGTGGCACAACCCTGTTAAGTAGTGTTGAGCAATTTTTATCGACAAAGTTGAAATCGGCAAGGTTTTTATGGTGATCATAATTTCCATATCATGCGATAATAAGGTTAAAATCTGTGCATCATCTAATTAAATCACGCCTTTTTCGGCGCTTCCTTGTAATTTTGGCGGCCACAAATCAATTACAGAATAGAGCAGGGTGAGATGTTGTGTGCGACGCATGACTGGGATGTTATGGTTGCGATTGGCTGGAAAAATCACATGACCTCGTTTACATAGAACAGCGTTTCCTGTTTCAGCCTCAGTGTCTAAATAGGGAAGGACCTGCGTTCTGCCTGTGCCAAACAGCTCAGCGAAATTAGTCTATTTCTGCACAGAGAAACCTCTACTATTAGCTGTGAATCCTTCCAATTTAGTTAGATTAGAGTTTTGAAGATTTTATGTAGTTAGCTAGAGAATTTTTAAAGCAGCATCTACCGCTGAAAAATTCACACGGTGGGAGCGGGGAGGGGGGAGGTCCGCGGGGCGAACACAGACAAGCTCTATCTATAAAAACACTGGAATAAATTTCACCAAAGGGACTTAGTGTAGACATTGTAGTGGAATATCTTTATTTTTAACAGTTTCAAATTGAAATATTTGCTTGATTTTGGGCAGCCTTAACTTATTTTGGATACACATCATTTCAGTAACTGCGGGCCCTTTTTGTTAGCTGCAAAACTCCACTTTTATTATCAGTATACCCTTTCAGATAGGTGTTCAATTTTACCCATTACACCTGTGACTGTTGATATATCCTCCTTGCGTTAAATTACAATACAGCAATCTTGTAGTCACACAGGGTTTTTGTTTGCCAAAAAAAACCGTGTATCGTAAAAAAAACATCACAGTTACGTGTTTTTTGACTTTTTCCACCCCCGCAAATTTTTCATTGACGCAGCATCCACGTAAAGCTTAAAACAGCAATTCTATATTCACCACAGGGGAATTGAAAGGTGCAAAAAATACCGTTTGTTATTTCAAAAAATAACAGTTACGTGTTTTTTGACTTTTGCACACCCAGCATTGTTTTATTGACGCAGCATCTACTAAATCTTAAAACAGCAATTCTATATTCACCACAGTGAATTGAAAGGGGCAAAAAATATCGTTTATTATACCAAAACATAACAGTTACGTGTTTTTTGACTTTTGCGCACCCAGCATTGTTCATTGACGCAGCATCTACGTAAATCTTAAAACACAATTCTATATTCACCACAGGTGAATTGAAAGGTGCAAAAAATATCGTTTATTATACCAAAACATAACAGTTACGTGTTTTTTGACTTTGCGCACCCAGCACTGTTCACTGCCACAGCATCGACGTAACTCTTAAAACAGCAATTCTAGATTCACCACAGGTGAATTGAAATGTGCAAAAAATACCGTTTATTATAGCAAAAAATAACAGTTACAGTTTTTTGACTTTTGCACACCCACATTGTTCATTGACGCAGCATCCACGTAAATCTTAAAACGGCAATTCCCATATTCACCACAGGTGAATTGAAAGGTGCAAAAAATACCGTGTATCATACGAAAACATAATTGACACAAAATTGCAAAATGACTTTTTTTGCAAGATCTTTAACATAGCTAACATAGCTGTATTGAGACAACCCATTTAAACCAATGAAAAAAAGAGGAAAAAAAGACAAGGTGGGATTCCATCCTATTTAAAATTGTGTTTTCTAGAATTAAACTACTAAAAAACTTTCATGTACAAAATAGCTGGTAAAAAATTCCCTGAATTGTACAAGGGAGGTACAGGAAAACTTGACCAGATGTAGTTTATTCAGAGGACATGGAGTATGGAGCATGGACAGAGAACAAAGTACAGAGACAATTTTCCTCCAGCACGTTGAGTAAAATGAGAAAAAGAATGCCAAGATAAAGGGCACCTGGGTGTAACAGGAGCGTTAACCACCAGTATTTCCAAGTGAAGCTCAATTGGTCCGCACTCATACGGAGGGGCAAGCGCTACCCAGGTCTTGACTGTGTACTGAGGAAGGCTGGAGTTCTCACACTTCCCCTTCCGCACTCTGCTTCAGCACGACAGTTTTTGTTGCTGCGTCCATCAGGCATTTTAACCTGCGTGTTAATAGATGACGGACGCCAGCCTGGGCTCTCACCGCACCCACTGTAACTCCGGCCCTGGGTCATGCTGTGGCACAGGACAGTTCTAGTCAATGTCCAGTTCAACTAAAATGGTGGTTGAAAGACTCCTTTTTCCGGCACTTTGTAATCTGGGGGTCAGACAGGTTAATGGTCATACTGTGGCCCAGGACAGGGACAGTATATGTCCAGTTCAACTAAAATGGTGGTTGAAAGACTCCTTTTTGCGGCACTTTTTTAAATCTGGGGTCATGCAGGTTTGGGGCTCATGCTGCGTTCCAGGATAGGGATATTCAATGTCCAGTTCAAGTAAGATGATGGTTCAAATCATACTGCCTTCTGGCACTTTTTAATTTGTGGGTGATGCAGGTTTAAGGGTCAGGCTGTGGTACAAGACAGGGATAGTAAATGGTCTGTGACTTTTTTCTGTGACTTTTATAACCTAAGTGTGTTGCCTAAGATGTAGCACGTATCCATTTGACTGTTGTGGATGTTAATTTCAGCTTCTCCAGCCTTGTTTGGGTGTAATAATGAAGGTGTTGTTGCTCTCCCATAGACTTTAATGGTAATCGCTCATAATCGATGCTCACCATCGAAAAACCTTATCGATAGCGGCCGACTATCGACTATCGATCGATCTCGATAGCCAACGCAATCGCTCAACACTACTGTTAAGTTCTTCTTTCAAACAACTTATATATGTGTGAGAACTAGAAGTCATAAAGGACTTATACTGGATTCCTAGAAAATTTTTCTGCTCCAACTACCAAGACTCCCAGGACACAACCCACAAAGTTAGGCTAGGTTCACACGGCTTATTCATGGCGTAATTGCGGGGAAGGATTTCGCCAGCAATTACGCCATGTGCCGTGTAGCGGGGGTAGGGTGGGGCGGGGGGGCGTCAGCTCGCCAGCCCCATAGACATTCATTGTCCACGGCGCGTATCCCGCCGGGATAATGTGCATGTCACTTTTCTTCCCCGCTCGCGAAGTGTGGCGAGCGGGGAGAGAAGACGGAATCCATAGTTCTCTATGAGAACTGTGGATTACCGTAATGACTGGGACGGATTTCAGCCATATTGAGCGCAGTACGGCACGCAATATGGACTGAAATCTGTCCCAAAATCAGTCGTGTGAACAAAGCCTTAATCTGTCCCTATACAGGATCACTGCAAAACAGATACAATGCAACAGGTTCATCAGGGGACCAAATATTCAATCATCACAGGATAGCTCCACAATACTGGACACATGGATGGTGCCTTTCCATTGTTTATATGACCTATGTACCTGTACACCTAGTAGCCGCTGTGTGTGTGAGGTGGCCTTGTCCCATTTACAAATCTGATATGGAAAACCCTTGCAAAAGACAAGTTCCTTGAAAACAGTTAAAGTGCATTTTTTTGTAAGTCAATATATGAAGTGGATTTTAATGGGAGCCACATTTTACTACCTTGAATATGGTTATTCCACTAAACTCTGCTACAACTCCTGTTTAAAAGGCGCTCTGCTGAGTATTGTGTATTCTGAGCAATCATCCAGCAATGTTTATCAAAAGACCTCTGCTATTTATGAGGCTATAATGGGGCTGTACCCCATATAGTGACTTTAGTTATGTGCACAGTATGACAGATTTATTTATGTACACTACATGGTGATGTTATTTATTCACTTTATTATAAGGGCAGTAACGTTCCATTAGGTGTATTAAGTGTATTATGTACCTATAATATTGTTATGCCTGTGTACATACAACATAATCACAAACACACCTATAACAATACCTTGTATATGCCACTCCACCTCTATAATCTGTCTCAGGTTACCCAGGCCTTTAGCTAAAGGCTGAACTGACTCTAAATTGGTGACACAGAAGGAGGCACGGAGGATTGTCAGGATTTAAAAGGCTTCATTTCGCCTCCTTAATATTTGGTGCATATTATGGCACTTAACGGGACACTTTTTGGTGCACAACGGGACAAATTTATAAAATACTGTGAAGATACAACTGATCAAGTGTGGCCAGCAAGGCAGGAGATCAGTGCTGGTTGGAGCCCCTGCCAACCAACAGTATACAGAGGAAACAGAAAGCTGAGCGACTATGGTACGTATTTTTTTATTAATTATATTTACAAACTTGATTAAATGTTCATTTTGGATGTTCCTATGTAAGTATTATATCAGCGCAAGACTCCTTTAATATATGCCTTAAAGGGGTTTTATCGTTACAAAGATCATGTCTCAGATTATGGGGACAGTAAAAATAAGCACTTTTGTAATTGGGTTGCATTACCTCGGTCACTTGGTTTAGCAGATATCAGCTTAGCTGTAAATCTGTCTTCTATTTCTGCTGTTGCTGGGTCAGAACGCCCCCGGGTCGATTCCTGTGCCCTAGACACGCCCCCTGCACTGTGATTGGCTGGCTGACATTTCATTCAGCCTGTTGGTATATGCTCCTAGACAGGAAACGTCATGGCCACGCCCCCTGCGCTGTGATTGGCTGCCTACACACTCTGTGTTTACTCCCCCCTGAGCTGTTAAAATCGATAGTGAAACCAGAGTCTGCTGGCTCTATGTACATCTCAGCTCTATGGTGATGATCTGGGCAATTACTGCCTGTTTAAAGGGCTTTTGCCAAGAGGTTGATTCACCTCCTCACAGGTTCAGTTTGAACTTTGAAAAGAAGACGTTCTGTTCCTCGGATCGAATGCAAGCCCTGCCTCCTTATGACGTCACCATCTGTATTGTATAAGATAAGGATTCAACACTGTGTCTGTATGAGCTGCTTGTGTAGTGCAGTGCTTAGGTGATCAGCTTGGCAAGCCAGAGGTTGGGAGTTCAAGTCCCCATTGTTTTTTTTGTTTTTTTTTTCTTTTATAAATTGTACACATATGTAAATATATGAAAATATATGTGTAGACATCTATAATTTTATATATATACACACACACAGAAAGCTCCCCTAAATAGTGTCCCATCCTCACAGTCACACCAAGCACTTCCAACATATGTGATACAATGCATATACTCTCAGGGATGAGACATGATATAGGGGAGCTATGTATGTGTATATATATCATTATAGAGATTGACATATATATTTTAGGTCTCTCTACATATGTGTAGAATTTGGGGGGGGGGGGGATAAACCCCGTGAGGGGACTAGAACTCCAAACCCCTTCGTTGTAAAGCCAACACTCTACCGCTACACCATCAGCCCAGGTAAGTTACTGGTTAAGCAGGTTCTTCTCACAAAGCTGATTTGCTTCTCCCCCCCACTGTTTTCACTCATATCACTCATATCACTTGAAGCTGACATTTGTCCTTGTAGTTGAGTAAAGGTCTCTGCCTGTTGTCAGTACAATTTGGTTGAATACCACTAGAACAGAAGTTAAAGCTGCTGGCTTTCAGTGTGTAAACTAAGAGATATAATACATATAATAGGTGCTTGCTGCAGCTTGTGGAGCCTCAAGGCTGCAGACATAAGCAGGCAGGAGGCTACAGAGCTGTTATATCCAGACAACCCTCTGCATCCCCTGCTTCAAACAAAATGAGGATGTCACAGTTCTTCAGTGAGGGGAGACACGCCTCGTGGGAGGGGAGACACGCCTGCTGAGAGGAAGAACACGCCCCTGGATTTCAAACTCAATCTGAGAAAATTAGCAGAACAACACGAGCAGCTCAAACGATAAATCCCCTTTAAAAGGGTTTTTTTTCACTACAAGGATTACCTTCATACATGTAGGTAAAGGTAAATAAAGATTATTACCAAACACACTGCTTTTCAGATTTTGCTTTGGTTAGGAGATAAAGGAGATTGTAACTACTGTTTGTGTACAGAAGTTTCTCAAGGTTACTCACCACCTCTCTCTGCACAGCTACTCTGTCCGGCCATGGTGATGTTACTGCTGTGTCTTATCGGTAAAACAAAAGCTTGCTTATCTATGTTATTGACAAGCTTTAAACCTTTAGAGCTCTATAGCCTTGTGCACTACATTTTACAAACCTCCAGCATTCGCCTGACTGTAACAGGCTCAGCTAAGAATAGCAGAACTGATATGTCAGTCACTGCTGCAGAACCACCCACAACCTGACTAGGAAGTGTGAGTCTAAAGCTGGTTGTGTAGAGCAGGCTCTGTGAAACAGCATGGTGAGAACAACCCTTTAACTATCTTTAATTTATTCTTTAACCATGTTATTTAAAATATAAATATATGGATTCTCCAGATCGTAAGCCAATCTAGCATTTGTGGGATGTTCTAGATAACAAGTTTGATCCATGGAGACTTCTCCCTCACAACAGGGCTTAATTCCTCTGGGAGAGCTGTATGATGGATTGTTTTTGTGGAGTAAGTTGTGTTTTTTAATGGTACCACTTAATGCAGCTCATAATATATTGGGGAACAAAAAAAATAGATTTTTAGGGTGGAATTGGATCAAAATACAAATGCACAATTTGTTAGGGTGGAGATTTGTTTCTGTGGGGTAAAAGATGTAAGCTTTATTTTGCAGGTTGAGACCGTTCAGATTGAAAATAGTTTTCATTATTTTTTACCACTTTTAAAAATGTAAAATAACTTAAAAAATTAGAGACCGATGAGTTATTTTTTCACTGTTAAGGTGAGTTACATAGTTACATAGTACGGTTGATAAAAGACACGAGTCCATCAAGTTCAACCAAGGTTGGGAAAAATGTGGGTGAAGAGAGGGAGACAAGGATTTCAAGCCCAGCCTCACCACTGGTTAATGCCCTGAAACCCACAAGGCAAGAACCAATCCGCTCCAGGGGAGACCCCATCTCTGACCCCAGAGCCTCCACCAGCCAGTATCCAGGACTTTACATAGCTACGTACGCATTAATAATCTTTTGCTTCAGGTAGTTATTTAAGCCTTTCTTGAAACTCGCAACTGTTCCTGCTGTGACCAGCTCCTCAGGAAAGCTATTCCACAAATTTATAATTCTTACAGTGAAGAACGCTTTTCGCCTCCTTTTTTCTCTTGCCAAAGGGAATGTCGCCTTGTCTTTTCAGGGGACTTTACGTGAACTAATTTCTCCCCATACTTTTTGTAGGGACCATTTATATACTTATATAAATTAATCATGTCCCCCTGGAGTCGTCTTTTATCAAGACTAAATAAATTCAATTCTATTAACCTCTCCTTATAACGAAGATGCTCCATTCCCCTTATAAGTTTGGTTGCTCATCTTTGCACTCTCTCTAGCTTCACTACATCTTTTCTATGAACTGGAGCCCAGAACTGAACAGGATATTCCAAGAGTTCACACGGCTTATGTCCGGTGTATAGTGGCACTTATTGTGCGCGCCGTTATACGCCGAGTGTTTTAGAAGTATGCGTTGGCCAGCACGTACTTCTAATGCGCTCTGTGCTGGCTCCCATTAGAAGAAGTAATATGTCACTTCTTTATTCAATAAGTGCTATGATTTTACTGTAATGGCGGGCCGTACTTCAGGCATATTGCAGCACAATTATGCCCTGAAGTACAGCCCGCAATTATGGCGTGTGAACATACCCTTAAAGCTGTATATTAGGATATGTTCACATGGTATCTATTGAAGTGTAAATTTATGCTTCAAAATCAGCTTCCAAACCAGCTTCAAAAAACTCCAAATTAGAGGCGTATTTTGAAGCGTTTTTTTGAAGAGTATTTAAAAAAATCCTATTCCCATTGCTTCCTATGGGGATTTTACGAGAAAACAACGCTTCATGAATTGACGTCACTTATTTTTATGGCCGTAATTATGGCCAAAAAAGTCTCACAATTACACTTGTGAAATACGCCTTATGTGAATGACGAGGGTAATTTACATTATATTCAATGAAGGAAGATTTGAAGCTTGTTGAGGCCGATATTGGGACGTTTTCCAGCACTTTAAATGCGCTAAAATATGTTCCTAAAGCGCTGTGTGAACATACCCTTAGTTTGTTTTTTCATGGTCTGAGGCAGGATAACGAAAAAAACCTGCAATTCTGCCATATTATCTGGATGTTATTCACTGAGTAGAATAAATAAATTGTAATAAATTGGCTTTTTATGGACCTAGTGCCAATTATGTTTATTTTTTTACATGGTAAATGAGAAGTTTTTTTTTTAAAGTTTAATACTTTTTATTTTTTTCACATTATTTTAAAAGAATGTTTGATTTTTCTATAGTAATTTCTAGTTCCCCTATTTAACTTGAACATGGGATCACTCGATCTCTTGCACTGTATACTGCAGTACTCAAGTACTGCTGTATATATTCATTTTATTGATGTTTCTTTAATCCCTGCCTATGGGGGTGTAAAAGAAACACATTCATGGCAGATCTGAGGGCCTTCATTAGGCACCCGGCTTTCATGGCAAACCATAGCATCTAAGTAGTTAAAATTTAAATGCAGAGACGTAAACCATCACCCAGAAATGACCTGGAGTTATAAACTTAAAATGAACTGTATCATGAAAACATAACAAGGCATGTAATTCTGTAGCACCAGCAAAGCCACCGGCACCGAGGTGTGAAACCAGCTCTCCCACATAAAAAATGGTTTCATGCCTCTGTACACATGCTGTACACACCATAAACAACGTGTGTTAGAAAATAAGTCATAAGTAACAATTCCCTTATATAATGCTATTTATGAAAGGAGTTTAATGATAACCCAACACTTCTGTAATGTTACGGAGTAATGGAAGAAGGTGGTTTGACAAATCGATTCTTTCACATCATGCAGATGGTCGGGTGTGTCTGCATTGATTAGCCACTTACCTGGGGAAGACATGCGACTAGGATGCATTATGGGAAATAGGTAGGTCCCCTAGACAATATTCTGCTAGGAATCCTTGGTTCCTTGCATTCATGTACAACCAAACATTGTACAGAACAAGCTGACTCCATCATCATTATGAGAACAGTGGTTTGTTTCTGCAGAGTAATTCCTCCTGCCCCACTGCAAATATTTTTCACAATTCTTCTCACTTGCCCTCCAAATTCCTCCATTTTCAGTATGACTGACCATTTGTTGGATGTACTGGAAAAATAAACTAAAATATGTTGCCCCTTATAACTTGCAGGACGTAAAGCAGTGTTTCTCAACTCCAGTCCTCAAGACCCAACAACAGGTCATGTTTTCGGGATCTCCCACAGAATGCATTGACAATAATTATATCACCTGTGTCAGGATCTCCAACAGAATGCATGGAGAATAATTACATCACCTGTGTAATACTGAGGAAATCCTGAAAACTTGACCTGTTGGTGGGTCTTGAGGACTGGAGTTGAGAAACACTGACATAAAGGATCTGCTGCTGACATCATGATGCCAGATACCACAGGACACCTATAGAAGTCGTGTGGAGTCCACGCCTTCATTGTTCAATAGTGGTGTACTGGTGGCTAGAGATGGGCGAATTTATCAAAAATTCAGTTTGGTCACTTCGCCGAATTTCCCTACAAAAATTACTTCGGGACGAATTACTTCGGAACGAATCACGTTAAAAAACAGCTATTTCCAGGCTGCACAGAGCCTGCAGGGTGCTGTAGAACATTGTGCCATGCTTAAATATGCAGAGGGCGTTTGGTTTGGTCTTCATACAATGTTGTGTTTTAGTATGACACGCACATGACGCCGCCGCTCTTAGAATCGCTTCACTCTAAAATTCCCTGGGCACTTAAGAGGGCAAAACTGACCAAAAAACTGAAGCGGGAATGTAGCCTGATAAAGTCATGGCAGCGCCAGCTGGAAAAAAACAAGCTGAGAGCTCAGGTGGCAACATTAGTGACAGAGTGTGGAGGTGACGGCGGCAGCCACAGCAGCATGAGGTCAGACAGTGGCACAAAGACACAGTTTGTAGGTCACGGCAGCAGCCACAGCAGCAGCATGAGGTCAGACAGTGGCACAATGACGTTCTGGAGGTGGCAAAAACAAGAGTAGGTCACAGAGTGGCACAATGACAGAGAGTGGAGGTGACGGCGGCAGCAGCATGAGGTCAGACAGTGGCACAATGACATTCTGGAGGTGGCAAAAACAGGAGTAGGCCACAGAGTGGCACAATGACACAGTTTGTAGGTCACGGCAGCAGCCACAGCAGCAGCATGAGGTCAGACAGTGGCACAATGACGTTCTGGAGGTGGCAAAAACAAGAGTAGGTCACAGAGTGGCACAATGACAGAGAGTGGAGGTGACGGCGGCAGCAGCATGAGGTCAGACAGTGGCACAATGACATTCTGGAGGTGGCAAAAACAGGAGTAGGCCACAGAGTGGCACAATGACAGAGAGTGGAGGTGACGGCGGCAGCAGCATGAGGTCAGACAGTGGCACAATGACATTCTGGAGGTGGCAAAAACAGGAGTATGCCACAGAGTGGCACAATGACAGAGAGTGGAGGTGACGGTGGCAGCAGCATGAGGTCAGACAGTGGCACAATGACATTCTGGAGGTGGCAAAAACTGGAGTAGGCCACAGAGTGGCACAATGACAGAGAGTGGAGGTGACGGCGGCAGGAGCAACAGCATGAGGTCAGACAGTGGCACAATGACACAGTGTGGAGGCCACGGCACCAGCAACAGCAGCAGCAGCATGAGGTCTTAGAGTGGCAAAATGACAGAGTGTGGAGGTTGGTGGCAATATTAGTCCCTGGTAAAGATGGTTGGTGGCAGATGGAGAAACTGTCAGCAGATGTGTGGCATCAGGCGGGTGCCGGCATCAGAATAGTGGCTGAGGCAGGTAGTTTTAACCCAGACTCATTTCTCACAGTTTGGGTGAGGCGTCATGGCTGATGTAGTCTGACACCTAAGGCATTGGTGTGTGGAAATCCTGGCCGATCCACGCCTGATTCATCTTGACAAAGGTCAGTCATTCCACATTTCCCGTGGACAAGCGGGATCTCCTTGGGGTAACGATGGCCCCCGCCGGACTGAACACCCGCTCTGATGCCACACTACTGGCCGGGAAGGACAGCTTCTCCACTGCAAACTCGGCAAGTTGCAGCCACACATCCAGTTTGGGTGCCCAGTAGTCCAGCGGATCTTCTAACTGGGGTGGCAGAGTGCTGTCCAAGTAGGCCACCACTTGTTGGTTCAGGGTCTGCTCTAGGTCCTGCTGCTGCTGCTGCTGGCGACTGCCCTCCTCACTAGGTGGGTGAAGGAAGCTGCTCAGCAGTGACTCCAGACTTAGGTTGCTGCTGATGGAGCTGGTACTGCTCCTACCCCCCACCTTCCCCCAGCAGCCGCGGCAAATAGTAAAGGAGCGCTGAAAACCCCCCGGTAAACCGTCAGAGGGGGAAGATGCCGCACAAAGGGACGGCCCCAACTGACTACGGAAAGGGTTTTTCCCAAAAAATATTTGAGTTTTGGGCCTCCCTCTCAATACTGGGGAAAAAGGCTCCCACTTTTTGGGCCGTACGAGGGGCCAATAGGTGGGACCAGAAGTCATCCCTCTGCCGGGGGCTGACTATTTTGGCTTGTCACTTTGCCAGGCAAATCGGCATGCGCGGGGGAATCGGGACAAGTGACTCCAGGGGCCCCTGCCTCCATTTCCCCTGTAAAACTGCCAGGTGCTTGCGGGGCCCCTGCCCCCGTCTTTTTCCCCAACTCCATTTTCCCCTTCCCGCTGCCCCTGCTCCTTTCCCCCCCCTCTTGTACCGGGTAAAAAACCACCATTTCACCAGACAAAGCCCTTTTGCTCCAATGTCCCCCCCCCTCCCCTCCTCCATTTTAAATCCCCCCCGGACTCATGGGCCGCGAGATTAAATCGCCACGCTTTATTCCCCCGCCCAGGGGCAGATTTTTTCAGGGAAAACCCTTTTTCCCGGACCCTGAACAAATGGAAAGACTTATTTATCCCGTTTGTCCTGCTGGCCCCCTTGGGTGACATCAAAGTTTTCACAGGGGGGAAAACCCCATCCGCCTGGAAACAACCCCAAAAATCCCCCTTTTAAAGGCCTTTCCCCTGTTTAAACCGTTTATCCCCCAAATGTCAGGGGGAATTCCCCAAAGGGTTGGGGGAAAAATCGGGATATCAAGGTGTTTGGGGGAAGGCCGTTCCCGCCCCCGCAACTCGAGGAGGGTGTTCCTGGCTTTGTAGGGAAAGGAAAGAAGGCATGCAATTTTCCTGGCCCTTTTCAGAATTTTTCTGAAGACGGTGGGGGGGAAGACCTTTAGGGAAACCTTTTTTTCAAAACCCGAAATTTAACACCAAAACGCCATGCAGGGGGGCATGGACCATCCCTCCTCGGTCAACGCGGGGCACCATGTTACCCTCCCATTGCCTCACCAAGGTTTCCCATTTGCTTTGGCGCGGGGGAAAACCCCCACTCCGGGTTTTTTTGCTGGGATGGGGGCGCGGAGCAATTTCCCCCCCTGTGTGGGCTTCGTTCGCCAAGGCAACCAAAGGGGTAGAACGCGTGACACCCGGGTGTCCCTACACATGTGGGATGAATTTAGCATACTTTTGGAGGCTGAAAGGGGGTTGGGTTTGGGGGAGGAGGGGAGGAGACGGGCATTGTTTTGGTGTGCCCCGGGCAGGGAAACACATCACCCAGTGGGCCGTAAAGGGCATTTCGGCCCTGACCAATTACAAACCCCCAGATTTCCCCTGCCCGGGGCACCTTGGAACAAACCAAAACTCAAGGGCTGGCCCCCCCCTTTTTTTCTACCTAATTTTTGGAAAAGGGTGGGAATGCCCCTTTTTTTTGGAAAAAAAATTACGGGGTTGGAACTCCCCCCAAACTCCTTTGGCACAAGCCAATTTGTTCCCCTGAACGGTGGCCCGAGCCACCATTTGGAAAAGGGAGGGGCCCGCAGTACCAACAACTTGGACAGGGAACACAGCCCCCTTTTTTGCCCCCTTTGGATGGTTGGAGCCCCAAAATTTTTGGGCTCTTTTGGGAATCGCCTTTGCTGAACGACTGCGGCGCCATAGTACGAGGATCAGGAGCAAATTTTGGGCCGGGAGATATTTCAAAAAGAAACCCCCTTCTGCAGAGGGGGGGAGCCCTTTACTGGGTGCAATGGGCAATTTTCGGGGCCACTGGGCGGGGCTGGCCCGGGTTACTGGGGGCCCCCGGGAGGATGTCACCACCAAAATCCCGAGCCACGTTTCTCCCAGGGCCACCGGATGGGGACGATGCATTTGTTGCCAGGGCCCTGGTGGGCCCAAAGTTTAATCCCCCTGACCCCTCTTTACTTTCGCCTACAAAATTCACAAATAAACCCCTAATTTTGTCTCCTCCGGGTGTCTTAAAACAAAGAATGCCACAAACCCCTAGTATCTGAATTTAAAACCCCCCAAACGGGTCCGCACCCGGGGGTTTTTAAATACTGCCCCCGCTGCCTCGCTGAGCCCCTGTGCCGCAAAATTTTTTGGACCTGCGAAGCGGGTTTTTTTCCCCCCGTGGCCGCTTGGCTCCGGACCTCACACTGCTGCTATCCTGCTGACTCACGCCCCCACAACCTACTTGCTGGCTGCGCCGCTGCCTGACGCGCAAGCTGACGCCCATCTTCTCCTGACGATGATGAAGCCCTTGCCTCACCTGGCTCCCAAGTGCGGTCGGCTACATCATCATCTATAGTGTTTCATCGTCACTCGCTGTCCTCATCCCCGGGTCTTGGAAACCCAGAGGCTGACCCCTCACAACATGACCTCCCATGCCACTCCCCAAACATCTATACTTTGCCGCCTACTGCAAGAAGCAGGGGTTTATTGGCCCCATTCTATCGCTGCCAAGTTAGCTGCTGACTGCCCTCCTCAAATTGTTCATCCCGCTATATAGTGGAGTTTGAGCCCAACCACAAAAGTAGATCTCTGGTTTGAGGGAACCGGATTGGACAGAGGCGGTTGAGGACAGGTGAGGGCCGCTGACCCGTCCCGGGGCCATGCCAACTAAGGGTTTGTGTCTGACTTCCCACCGACTCTTGGCTGGGGTTGTCAGATGTCATCTGGAGGAAGTGGATGACCTAGTCAACCAATCAAGAACCATGGGTTGCGAACAACACATGGCCGCTAGATGACAGCAGCATTTTGGCCTCACCGAGTGACCCCGCTGCGACGTCCCCTTGCTGTGCTGCGACCTGGCCTGGAATGTTTGTCTCTCTGCCACTCGCAGGTGAAGAGCCTGCCACCTCTCTGTCTGACATACTGTTTGTTCTAAAATGTACAGACACTGTTTGATGAAGAAAACTCTATATGATAAATACACACCCTGTATTTGATTCCAAAATTTGAACCCCACTAAGAAGCTTGGTAATCCTTGGATAAAAAATTGCGTTTCCACAAATTGGCAGGAAAAATTGACTTGTATGTGCCGTTAAAACCCTGTGTATTATTACTGAATATAAAAGCACAAACAGGCTTAATTAACCTTCGGACATAAATTTAAAGCTACAGAATTCTTCTGTGGCGGTGAAAAACAAAATTTTTTTTTTACTGAGTAAAACTGAAAGAAAAACACTTAGTTAAACCCTTGGTTGTAAATTGCGCAAAAAATTTGAGAAAGCCAAAAACGACCAGCTTTGACGTGTTACAATGGGCGTGTATTTTACGCTACCAACAAGAGAAAAACTTGTAATTAAACCTTCGCTTGTGAATATCAACAGGCAAAATTGTCTTTTTTGTGCCGTGAAAAAGACGATTTCTTGGAGCCCAACCACAGCAAAAAACAAGCTTAATTAACCCCTGGATGTAAATTGCGCAAAGAATTGAGCACCAAAAATGAAGGGTATTTGTATTGTAAAAACGCTGTTTCTTTAAATGAATACAACAGGAACAGGCTTAGATCCCCCTTCAGATCCAATACACCAAAAAATCAGAAATAGAACATTAAGAGAACAGTCTCTGAGACAAGCTGAGACACCCCCCAAAAATCGCTGTAATAAAAATCAATTCTTCAGTAAGAGCTAATACAAGAGCCGCGGCAAACACCTTCCCTGATCAGTACATGAGAGGAGTGTGAGCTGGCAGCGTCACGCCCGGACTTATATAGTGCGGTGACGTCACAGAATCCCGCCGGTCTCTGATTGGCTTCACCCTGCACATGTCATGCAGGCTATGCCCTTCTTTCCCCCCAGAGTGCTTTCCCCCCTGTAGCGCCATGTGCTCGCAGCCATTTTATCAATGAAAAGCACACCTTCTTCACCCGAAGTACCCCAAAGTTCGACTTCGTTCCGAACCAAAGTTTTCCTGAAATTCTAAACTAATTCCACTTCCTTAGAATCAATCGCCCATCTCTACTGGTGGCACAAAGGGGACCCTGTATAATATTAAGCAATGGTATCACTGAGCAGTGTATAAAAAAGCCGTCAGGAAAGAAATTTAGACCTAAAATGATGTTAAATCAAAGGTTGAGATTAAACTTAAGTAGGAATACACAAAACTTAATAGCTGTGTTTTTACTATTAATGAAATTCTATGTAGTGTAGATAATGTTAACTTTTAATGAATACAGTATATTACAGTTATTACACTGTCATTGCTCAAAGGCTTTGACAATTGCTTCCATACACTGATTGGCCCCTAATGGCCAAAAATGTGTGCTGGTAATGAAATCCAGGCACAAAGCCATTTCATGTTCTGAATACCCAGCAAAGATGCAAAGTGCTGCAAAACCTGCATTATTTCCTAAAAGACGAATAAAAGTTGTTTACGTCCATATTTCTTCAAAGAAAATTTTGGAAACTTGCAATTGTTTTATAGCTTTAAAAGGGATTTCTGTAGTGGAGCACCAATAAAATGTAAAACAAGGTATGGAGGCAATTGCTTTAGAAATGTTACATACATTTAGGCTAGGTTAACAAGGCTTATTGCCGGCGTAATTGCGGGGACGGATTCGGCCCGCAATACGCCGTGTGCCGTGCCGCGGTGGCAGGGGCCCGGGAGCTTGCCGGCCCCATTTGACCTTCATTATCCACGGCGCGTATCCCGCCAGGATAATATGCATCACTTTCTCCCTGCTCGCTATAACGGCGAGCGGGAGAGGGGAAGTAATCCATAGTTTTTCTAAAAGAGAAAAATGTGGATTACTGTAATATCTGGGACGGATTTCAGCCGTATTGAGCGCAGTACAGCGCGCAATACGGACTGAAATCCGTCTCAAAATCAGCCGTGTGAACATAGCCTTATAGTGCTGTTATATTCCACAACTCTGTACAGAGATTTCCATCATTCACATTGGTCCCTCTCCCCATTGGGGCTCACAATCTAACTTCAAAATTAACCTATTGGTATGTTTTTTGGGGTGTGGAGGAAACATAAACATGGGGAGAGCATGCAAACTCCATGCAGATGTCGTCCTCTGTGGGATTTGAACACAGGACCATGGAACCACCATACTGCCTTGATTTCCAGAGTCCTTGTTGGTAGGTGGTGCAGACCACTTGTGTGTTGAGTATAGACATATTTCTTTGAATGATCTCTGATGCGTAGCATGTTGTCTATATACAGTTTAAACCAGAAGTTTACACACACTATATAAAAAGACACATATGCAGGTTTTTCTCACTATCCGACATGAAATCAGAATAAACCTTACCCATTTTAGGTCAATTAGGAACCAAAATTATTAATATTTGCCGAATGCCAGAATAAGGAGAGAATTTTTTAAGGCATTTTTATTACTTTCTGCAAAATCAAAACTTTACATACTGTACACTAGTATTACTATGCCTTATAACAATTTGGAAAGACCATATGTTGATGTCATGTCTTTGGAAGCTTCTGATTCAGGTTTATTGGCAACTTCTGAATTAATCAGAAACACACGTGTGGATATATTTTAATTCGTACCAGAAACACACAGCCTCTGTGTGTAACATCATGGGAAAGTCTAAAGAAATCAGCCAAGATATCAGGAAGAGAATTGTGGACTTGCACAAGTCTGGATCATCCTTGGGTGCAATTTCTAAACACCTGAAAGTGCCTCGTTCATCTGTACAAACATTTATATGCAAATACAAACAAGATAGGAATGTCCAGCCATCATACTGCTCAGGAAGGAGATGGGTTCTGTGTCTCAGAGATGAACGTGCTTTGGTCTGACATGTGCATATCAACCCAAGAACAAAAGCAAAAGACCTTGTGAAAATTCTGCCGGAAGCTGGTAATATTGTGTTATTATCCACAGTGAAATGAGTACTGTATCAACATGGGCTAAAAGGCCACTCTGCCAGGAAGAAGCCATTACTCCAAAAGAAACATAAAAGCCAGATTAATGTTTGAAAATGCACACAGGAACAAAGACCTACATTTCTGGAGACATGTCCTGTGGTCTGATGAAACTAAAATTGACCTGTTTGGCCATAATGACCATCGTTACGTTTGGAGAAACAAGGAAGAACCTTGGAAGCCTAAGAACACCATCCCGACTGTGAAACATAGGGGTAGCAGCATCAGGCTGTGGGTTCGTTTTGCTGCAAGAGGGACTGGTGCACTTTACAAAATAAATGGCATCATGAGGAAAGAAGATTATGTGGCAATAGTGAAGCAACATCTCAAGACATCAGCCAGGAATTAAAAGCTGGGATGGAAATGGGTCTTCCAAATGGACAATAACCCGAAGCATACTGTCAAACTGGTTACAAAGTGTCTTGAGGATAACCAAGTCAATGTTTTGGAGTGGCCATTACAAAGCCCTGATCTCCATTCTATTGACAATTTATGGGCAAAGCTGAAAAAGCAGGTGTGAGCAAGGCGACCTACAAACATGGCTCAGTTACACCAGTTCTATCAGAAAGAATGGGACAAAATTCCTACTAACTATTGTGAGAAGCTTGTGGAAGGATATCTAAAACGTATGACCCAAGTCAACAGTTAAAGGCAAACCTATCAAATACTAATGAAATGTATGCAAACTTTTGACTTTGCAGAAAGTAATAAAAATGCCTTAAACCATTCTCTCTCATTATTCTGGAATCTGGCAAATATAAATAATTTTGGTTCCTAATTGACCTATAACGGGTAAGGTTTATTCTGATTTTGTGTCAGATAGTGAGAAAAACTTGCATATGTGTCTTTTTTTATAGTGTACGTAAACTTCCTTCAATTGTACACACCTTCCTCCCTGTGGTAAAGTCTTCTATACATCAAGTGGACAGAAGAGCTACTCCACAGGTAAATCTGTCAAGGAGCAGCAGGATCATTGGTTTTCCCATCAGTAAGTGTTGACATGTCATCACTTTCTAAAGCAGGGAAAGAAGCATACTGTAGCGTAAATGTAACTTAAAGGGATGTTTCCACGAGTGCTTTTCAGTGCTGCAAGTCGGCTCATAGCTAACTTTGTTACTTGGCTATATTTGGGACTCCTGTAGAAATCAGTGGAGATGATGGCCATAAGCCCTAACTTCCTCATTCTCTGAAATGGTCTGCTCATAGCTAGCTATGAGACGACCTGCAGTGCTGAAAAGTGCTTGTGGTCACACCACTTAAATGCAAGAAATGTTGAGGCCAAAGTTTTTTTCGTTTACCTTAAACTTTATCTATAAGCACACTACTGGTGTCTAGTGAGGAAAAGAAGATATGTTAAATTTTAAATTTAAAAGAAATGGTTAAATAGGTAATAGAGTAAATGGGTTAGGGTCAGCATGAAGTCCCATGGAAATTTTGGTAAGGAGGTAAAGCAGCAACCATCCAAACGGGTAGCCCAAAACCCTTAACAAGTCCCAGAAAAAAATAGCTAGGGGGTCAGCATAAAAACTCCTTTATTCGAATCCCGAGTAAATAAAGTATTTCGGCCCAAAAAACAGAAGTTTTTTTCAACATGCTTGAAAAAGGCTCATCTTTTTTGGAGCCGAAACTTAGCTTCATGTCTAGTGAGGAAAAGAAGATATGTTAATTGTAATTCAATAAGATACTGGTTACTAGATAGGTAATATCATGTTACATAAAAAGTGATAAGATAAGTAAACAGCTGGTGGGGAGGGAGTTAGAGAGGTTACCTAACCTTAAAGGGGTTGTCTCACTATGTTGTTTTACAAAGCCACTGCCAGCTTCAGACTCACACTTCCTGGTTAGACTGTGGGTGGTTCTATAGCAGTGATTGGTATATCAGCTCTGCTCTTCCTAGCTGATTCTGTTACAGTGACATGAGTGCAGGAGGTTTGTAAACTGGACAACACATTTTGTCCTCATTGTGGGCCCACTGGCAATATTATCCACTGATGAACAAATTCGATCTATATACAGGGGAAACACCTTGATTATAGAATCCATGATATTTGTGCTGTGTTTTTTATTATACCCCACTTTTTGCCACAGTGTTATGTATCAAAATTAGAATAGTGATTGTGGACTTATCAGAGTTCAGTTGCAGTGTGTGGGGCCGTGATTTGTGGGGCAATGAGCGCACTATTTGTAACTAAGGCATACTAGAGTTAATTTAGGCTGAGGTCTCTCAACTATATGTCTGTCCCTGACCTTCTATAAAGACTTCAGTAGTATCTGCATCACGAATGGACGATTGAAGACCCTTCCCATGATATACCCTTCTATTGAATCACTGTGAAAGTTCAGTTGGATGAGCTATTCCAAGACAAAACACTGATATCGTGAGTATATATTCCCTATTTTTGAGTCATTGCAAGTAAAGTATATCAATGATATTTGGTATCATTAATGCATTTGATATACAGTATATGGATTTTTTTTATATATTGTGACTGAATCAAAATTATATTTTAATTGTAATCATATTCAGGGTTAAATAGAGTTTTTCTGTTGGCATTGATTGTTGGTAATAATCCTGATACACTATCAAATTTTGTTGTGATTTAAACTGTAGTGTACAAGGCTACAGGGCACTAAAGGGTTAATGCTTGTCAGTAAGTAACATAAACCAGCTCTTCTATTCCGAGAGCAGGAAGTGAGTCAACAACCCAACCAGTGCTCCACTCTGCAAAAGCAGAGACAGATGGCTGGTAACTAGGGAAACTTGTGTAGAAAAGAAAAAGATAAGATTTGCGCCTAACTCTGAAAAGAAGCAAAATCAGAAAAGCAATGTACTTGGTAATCTTTATTTACCTTTGCCTATATTTGTAAAGCTAATCAATGGGATGGGAATACCTATTTAAGTGATAGTTTAAGTGGGTTACATGCTGTTCAGTGGTAAGTTAGGGAAGGAAAATTACTTCTATCTAAAATTTGGACTAGTCTATGTAGGTTTTTGGTTTCTAGTGAGGAGAGGGTGTTGGAAATCTAGGGGGAGGGTATATGTAGGTACATTGTGTCCTGCAGATGGACCCACAAATGTTTGTTGTCCAGTGATGTTGCACTTTAGATTCTGGTAGGGCTGCTTTGGCCTGATCCAAATTTGTCTGGCATTGGTATTAAAATCATGTAACCAATCACCATCCTTTTAACCAGACAGGGACAAGAAAGTATATCCTTCACTGATCACGTATACTTCCTCTTTCCTGTCTAGAAAATAGCTATTGACTGGTTACACAATTTTCTCAGCTAAATTCGGATCAGGCAGAACCAGCCCTATCTGATTCTGAAACATACAACTGGTGTCCAGCAGTTTGTCCAATTATCAACTCAGGTTGCTTGTACTGATGACAGGCTTCATAAAAGATTCCTTCTTCAATGCTTCACAGATGAGGGCACATGAAATCAAGCTGAAGACACTGCTCAGCAATCAGAGATAGGTGTTAAGTACCAACCCAAAAAAAAAAAATATAGAAAATGGGACTGGAGAATTTATGCCTTTGATGGGGGGCAAATGGGAATTATGGAAATATGTTCTGCTAATAATTTCTTGCCTCAAATTAGGTATGTTCTCATCCGAACATGAAAATAGCAATTTCACATTTAATTGGATCTAGTTCTCTCTAATTTAGCCTTGCAATGTAGTGTTTTCTAAGCCTCTATTACTGAAAAGTTAATGAACACCATATGAATTGAATACAAATGTTAATCACTAAGAGTATCATTAAAATATTGTTTTTCTTCCAGAAAACATTCAGGCAGGTACATTAGAAAAAGATAAAACATTAAAAATGGTGCCTTAAGATATGAGTCAACTACTGGTGAACACTCAAAGGAGCATCTCAAGGGGTTAGCAAAGAGGGAAGGGGGTACCTGATCAGGACCCCACTCTGTTAGCTAAATAAAAAACCTACTGATAGCAACTTTTGCTATGGGCCAAGCCTGTTAGCATGTTATAGAGTTAGCCAATCTTCTATACTGAAGAGCAAAAGGGTAACAATATTTTGAACTTTTGACTTTCAGACTATACATCATAAATTTGACTTGTAACTGTTTATCATATGCCTAGTTATGTAGATTCTTGTCATGTAACTGCATTGTTACTGCTTTACCCCTAAAAATCTAAATTTTTATTATTTTGTTAATTCACGTTTTGGCTTTCAACACTGCTTGAATCCTTCTGGGCATGTTCTTGACCAGATTCAAACATGTCTCGACTGGAATCTGAGCTGAGGTCTCTTCTACACATTCCCAATGTTGATGCATACTGGTTGACTTGAGTACGAATACAGCTTTTTTTTTCAACCCTAAACACAAGCATTCAATTGGGATGAGGTCAAGGGACTGGGGGGGCCAATCCAGCAACTTGACTACATTGTCATTGAATTATTTTTACACCAATCTCGATGTATTTTTCAGGTCGTTGTCCTGCTGGAACACTATGTTGTTCTTTTCATACCCATAGTACTAAAGTGTATGAAGTTACTCCTCTTGTAGGACACTCACATCTAGCTCAGCATTGAGATCACCATCAATCCTGGTCAAGTATCCAACGCAAAACGCTATACACGCAATAGTGTGGTGACTGCTGGTCACTTGTGTCTCCTGTATTGAAGATGCCATTCTTCCAATAAAGCTCATCATGTTTTTACACCTCTATCCTGGAATCGTTTCCTATGGGAGAATACTTTCTTGCTAAGTATCAAACGCCTTTGGCTTTAAAACATCTCCATATCATTAGGCCTCCTCCACCGAACTTGACAGTCCCTTCAATTTCTCAGTCCGTTAGCGCCCTTTTCTCTTTATTCTTCTAAACCCATTTGCTCCCATCAGAGCCCCGTCTATTGACTTTCATCTCATCGCTCCAAATCATACGTTTCCAATCTTCCACATTCTTCGCACTCGCTTGCAAACTTGAGCCAATGCTTCTTATGTCGATATTGAAATTGAGACTTTTTCACCTTTTTTTGGGCCACCCTTCCAGACTTTTATAATGCGCATTGTGCGGTGCTTGCATGGACATCTGTGATCTCACTATTACAAAGCATCTGAGCCACCTCCACTCCCATGTTTGTCGTGCCAGAACTGATCCACTTTGTTATGAGCGGACTTGTTGACTCTGATATTTTGCCTCTTGGCTTATGAATGGATGGACTTCATTTCTTATTCCTGCAGCTGTCAAGGCCTCACATGATGCAGTTTAGCAATTTTCTTGGACGAGTTGAGATGCTATCGATGAGCTGGATGATGCTGTTTCTCTTTTCTTGCAAAATCTTCTTCATGGCTGCTCCTCGATTTGAACCAGTGACCTTTTGCTTGGGAATCAATCTCATAACACACTGAGGTACTAGGGAATGTGAAAACAGGTTGTAATTTGTAGTATACAAGAAGAGAAAGCTTGTTCCACTACCAGGAGCAAAACAGTAACAATGTAGTTACATGAAAAGAATCTACATAACTAAGCATATGCTAAATAGTTGCATGTCAAAGTTATGTATGAGATAATTGTCTATAAAATGATGGTAGTCTCACATTCAAAGCTGTAGTAGATGGTGAGATATGGAGCCTGAAAGTCAAGGGTTCAAAACATTTTTATCTGTGTAAATGTCTGTCATGTAATATTAATTTTTGCCTGCAAATACTTTAGTTATCTTAGGGGCTGGACCTAGATTGCTTTGATTTTGTCCATTTGTAAATTAGCATAACAAGGGTAATATTTTTGCTCCTTGATACTTATTTTGTATCATATAGCTGCCAACTTGTTCATTTTGAATTCCAGTAGATTTTAGCCTTGACCCGAGAATGGTCCCGAACTGCCCAGGAACACCTCAAATGCATCCAGAAACACCCATTTGTGTGGTTTACTTAAAGGAGTTTTACCACGAGGTAGAATCCCCTGCACTGGCCGCTCAAAGCAAATTGGCCATGCATGTGAATAAGGAGGGCAGCGCTTGCAGTCGTCTTCCACATTCACATCTATGGGAGCTTCTGACCAGCGGTGCCCTCCTTATTAACATGTCTGGCCGGCTCGCTGCCAGTGAAGGGGTTTTTAACTCTTGGTAAAACCCCTTTAAGCTCAACCTATTGTGTGCTGGTTTATGGGAGTTTCCCTCAAAAAGGATCAGAAGGTTTAGGAAGTATGCAATACATTGCAGAGAACCTACTTCTAGGACCTCCAGTAGTAATTAGTTAGTCATGAAGAAAGAGAATTTAGAAAGTAATTTATATTCCTTCTTAGTTAGTATAACTGGAGATTAGTCATATGTATCTTTTCTTCCTGTAGAATATTTGTTGTATAGATGCATATTGTACTGTAGCAAAAGCAGTATAAAGTATGTATAGCAATCTCACATTACTCACTGTGATAACAACACATAGACAATGATGTCGTGAAAGTAAATTAGTCTGCAGTTTTCTTGGAAAGTACTAGACAAAAAAGTCAAATATATTTAGTATTAATATTATAAAGGTAGGGGATCTATTGTACTTGTTATGTGACAGTTTGTAGTAATTTCTACATGTTCTTCTCTGAATTCTCTTAAAGGGGCTCTCTGGAACTATTTTTTATTTGCTATAGGGCTCACAACTGTATTGTATTAAACTTTAAAAATTCACACTTTAAAAATTATTTACCTTTCCTGTTTTGCAGAACCAGGAAAAAAGCCTTGTCTTCCCCTTTCCCCTATTCCCTGCAAACCATGGGATTTTCATTGTTCACATGACCTCACTGAACATTATACCACACTCAGTGGGTGTGCTTTGAAGCCAAGCTCAGCTCAGGAACACTCCCCTGTAGTGGGTGTGACCAGAGCAGAGAAGGATCTGGCTGCATTCACTCTTGACAGCCTCTAGTTTGAAAGTGAATAGAAGTAATTATATTAGAGTAATTACAGTGGAGGGGTAATTGTTGGTTTATCTTTGAGTCCTGGGAGCAAAGAAAGGCAGTATAGAACGAGGGGTTGTGTACTGCTGTCATGAAAAAGATGACTTAAGCTCTGTACAGCTTACACAGTGACTTATGAGTCCTAGCTATCATCATTATTATGCATTAGCAAGTACAGAGTTAAGGGGATTACACACTAATGTCAGCACATAAACCCTAGCAGTGATACCTGTGAAGGGCAGTTCTGTATTGCAGTGCAGCCTAGGAGTTGTAGGAAAGAGATGCTGGAGAACTACTGACACTCTCAAAAGTAGGAAGTTTCAATGTCAAAAGTGGATCTTATGATAAATAAGGAGGCAAAAGGAAAGAAACACATGAAAGTAGTGGAATATTTTTACTTTTCAATATAAATGCTGTTTATAGTGTTCTATGAAATCTTTAAACTCCCGAAACACCCCTTTATTGTATAATTGAAGGTTCCTTGGAATTGAAATTCATTTACTTCAGACAACAGAAATGATAAATGGAATGGGAACCTGGGAATTTACTTTTCCAGATGCGGCAGAATTCTGGCCTAATTTTGCATCAAAATACTGCTCTACATGCCAAGTGTGTCATTTATTGGAACAGGTGTGACTTATAATGCAACACATTGACTAATACTATCTAATGCCTAGACAGTGTAAACTTAGGGGGAAATTTAAAAAGGCTGATGTTAAATACGAAGGCCTTAGGGAAAAAGTGTTCTGGAGTAAGATATGCCAAATATATTAAAGGGATGTTCTCTTCATGCTGTTTCACAGAGCCTGCTCTTCACAGGCAGCTTGAGACTCACACTTTCTGATCAGGCTGTGGGTGAATTTTAGGGATTGGCATATCAGCCCTGCTATTCCTAGTCATTGCTATTACAGTGGTATGAATGCTGGAGGTTTGTAATCTGTAGTGCACAAGGCTACAGAGCTCTAAGGGTTAAAGTTTGCCAAAAACATAGATAAACAAGCTCCTGTTTTGCTGATAACACAAAGCAGGGAGTGATGCCACTATGGTTGGACAGGGCACCTATAGCAATGAGAGCAGAGATAAAATCTTCTCTATCTCCTAAACAAAGTAAAATCAGAATAGCAATGTATTTGGTAATAGTGTTTATTTACCTTTGCCTACATTTTTAAAGCTAATCACTGTGGTGAGAAACCTCTTTAAGGCTTAATACATTTTGTGCATCTTTCAATGTCCGTTGCACCTGGAAAAGTAATCTATGGCACTAAGAATCTGGATAGGGGCGGAATTGCCGCTGTAGCAGCCAAAGCGACTGCTAGGGGCCTGCCACCCTAGAAGGCCAGGTGCATCTCACTTCAGAACACCCGGGTCCTATGTCCTGAGCATTCAAAGACAGTGACTGCGTGGTTTTAATGGCGCTCTTCACCGCTAATCCACCTGGTAAGCCTAAGGCCTTTAGCCTACCAGGCGTTGGCCCCTAGTTATGATGTGGGTGTTGCAATGATGTCATATAAGCATGCCACCCATGCTGGGCTCAGAGGCTGAGAAGTAGAGGTAGATTGGCACCAGTCGCAGGTAAGATTAAGGGTAACTTCTGGCCCGAAACGTGTCAGCCTACCATCTACCAGCCCCTCTGACCATGCTTGTGCACATGTTTGCTGTTTTGCATTCCTTTTTTTGCTTTTAATTGCTTCTAAAAAACTGGAATATTTTTTATCTTACCTGCGACTGGTGCCAATCTACCTCTACTTCTTTGCTTTGGACTTCATTGCGTTACATGGGACGCAGATTTGAGCACAGTCCTGTCTGCTACGTTACAGCTGAAATACAAGGAGTTGAGCTGGCTTTCGTTCTTCTTTAAGTATGGGCTCAGAGGCTGGCCTGCCACTCGTCACATTAGGATTGTGGGGAGAGGTGAGTTCGTTATTTTTTTTATTTTTTTTACTTATGGGGCCTGTCCTTCCTACCTACCTATAGCCTACTTGCCTACTAGGGGCAAACCTATAGCCTTCCTATCTACCAGGGACCCCCTATAGCCTACCTGCCTACCAGGGTCCCACCTATAGCCTACCTACCTACCAGAGGTACACCTATAGCCTACCTAGCTGGGGCCCACCTATAGCCTACATACCTACCAGAGGCCCCCACATAGCCTATCTACCTATCAGGGGCCCACCTACAGTCTACCTAGCTACTTACCAGTGGCCCAGTTATAGCCTACCAACCTACCAGGGGCCAACTAATAGCCTACCTACATACCAGGGGCCCACAAATAGTATACCAACCTACTAGGGGGCCCACAAATAGCCCACCTACCTGGGGTCTACCTATAGCCTTCCGTACCTACCTACTTACCAGGGCCCATCTAGCAAGATTAGCTTCACTAAACAAAAGGTAGAAGTGCTGTGAGGACTGAAAAGGATGTGATCTTGTTAGGGGCGTAACTACTGGGGTAGCAGACTATCAACTGCCCCGGGGCCCATGTTCTTCGGGGGCACGGACTCCGCTACCCCGGTGGTTCGGCTCCGGCGCCCGCCCGCACCCACCCTCCTAGTGCACTGCCAGCGGACGCGGAGCTGCGGGGCCCGGCGCTTCCTTCCTCTAAACGCCTGGGCCCTCCGGCCCGAGCGCTCAGAGGCAGGTCTGGCCGGTATTAGCAGAGCAGAGCGACTCCGCTCTGCTAATCAGCCTGCGGCGGCCCACAGTGCTGACGTGGGCTGCGCGATGACGTCACATCAGACTGCCCGGGAGCAGAGATGCGAGGGCACAAGAGACAGGTAAGGGAGTGATTTCTTATTTTTTTTAAATATTAATGAAGCCCCATGCCTGCCTATATATTGGTCCCTATAGCCCTGCCTGCCTATATATTGGCCCCTATAACCCTGCCTGCCTATATATTGGTCCCTATAGCCCTGCCTGCCTATATATTGGCCCCTATAGCCCTGCCTGCCTATATATTTGCCCCTATAGCCCTGCCTGCCTATATATTGGTCCCTATAGCCCTGCCTGCCTATATATTGGCCCCTATAGCCCTGCCTGTCTATATATTTGCCCCTATAGCCCTTCCTGTCTATATATTGGTCGCTATAGCCCTGCCTGCCTATATATGGGCCCCTATAGCCCTTCCTGTCGATATATTGGCCCTTATAGCCCTGCCTGCCTATATATTAGTCCCTATAGCCCTGCCTATATATTGGTCCCTATAGCCCTGCCTATATATTTGCCCCTATAGCCCTGCCTGCCTTTATATTGGCCCCTATAGCCCTGCCTGCCTATACATTGGCCCCTATAGCTCTGCCTGCCTATATATTGGTCCCTATAGTCCTGCCTGCCTGTATATTGGCCCTTATAGCCCTACCTGCCTATATATTTGCCCCTATAGTTCTGCCTGCCTATATATTGGCTCTTATAGCCCTGCCTGCCTTTATATAGCCCCTGTAGCCCTGCCTGCCTATATATAGCCCCTATAGCCCCCCAAAGCCCTGCCTGCCTATATATAGCAAATGAGTAGAAAAATGATCCAGCAGTTCCCAAAATATAATTAAATAATTCCACTTTATTAGAGCTTCTTAAAAAATAAAAAATATATAGAGACTTGCAGCAAAAGTGAGTGACAAACATGCTGACGCATTTCGGGTTAGTATCAAGTTATATCTGCCTATATATAGCCCCTGTAGCCCTGCCTACATATAGCCCCTATAGCCCTGCCTGCCTATATATAGCCCCTATAGCCTCCCCAAAGCCCCGCCTGCCTTTATATAGTCTCTATAACCTCCTCAAAGCCCTGCCTGCTTATATATAGCCACCCCAAAGCCCTGCCTGCCTATATATGGCCCTATAGCCTGCCCTATGCCCTGCTTTCCTACATATATGGCCCCTATAGCTACCTAAACTCTGCCTTCCTACCTATATGGCCCCTATACCCTGCCTGTCTATCTATATGGGGCCCTATAGCTGCCTAAACCCTGCCTATATGGGGACCCTATTGCCTACCTAAATCTGGCCTATATGGGGCCCCCTATAGCCTATCTAAACCCTGCCTGCCTAAATGGACCCCATATAGCCAGGGGGGCAGGGAGGGAGGTGCTGGAAAAGTCAGGATTCAAAGATATTTGTGTCTAAATCTCCAGGGACAAGTGGTCAGGAGATGTCATGATGGCGGTCTGGACAGATGCAGAATAAAAGGGGAAGTCAACGACTCGTCAGAGAAACGTCACCTGTGAGTCCCAAGATGTAACTACACTTTAATCGCATATGTCTGCACAGGCTGTGTACACTGGTGTCTACCACTATATGGTCACTGTATGGAGGTAATATACAATCTGCAAAGCCTGTGTACACTGGTGTCTACCACTATATGGTCATTGTATGGAGGTAATATACAGTCTGTAGAGCACCTGTGTACACTAGTATATACTACTATATTGTGGTACTATTGGTCTTTGTGTACTGATCAGTAATAGTGTAGGGGTATTATTCAGTCACTACGTGTAATTTGTGGTCATGTTCTGTCGGTATAACCAGATTCTTATGTAGTAGCGTTATTGGTAATAGTGGTTTTGGTATAGTGGATTTGTTTGGTAGCAGTATGATGGTGAGATGTAGAGTGAGGTATTTGCCCCTTATATTATCTACATTATCGAACAGCAGGTCCTGGTAAATGTTCGTGGTCAGGGAGGTGGGTGAGGAGGGGGGGGGGCATCCAAAAGTTTGCTTTGGGGCTCAGGCTTCTCTAGTTACACCCCTGTTGTTAGGGATAACATTGCCTGCACTGTCAGAGTAACAGTTCGCTAGAATATGCTAATCACTGCTGTAGAACCACCCACAGCCTGACAGAGTATTTACAAACTGCTTGTGAGTCAGTTATACATTGTGCTGAGAAAACCCCTTTAAGACTGCATAGTCTGAGTTTTAGTGAGTTTCAGACTGGGTTAGTAAATCTGCCCCATTGTGCAGAGAATTTGCTAAATAAAACCTGGAATGCAGGAGTGTCCCCATAGATAGAATCAGTGTGCCCCCATAAACAAAGTGCCAGTATCCCCATAAATAGTGCAAGCCAGTGAGTCAACCCATAAGCCGTGTGCTATTAACAGTGCCAGCCAGCGTGTGATCTCATATGTAGTGACAGAAAATATTCCAGCCGGTATCATTAGTCCCATCCAGAGAATGCACCATTATAAGTCAAAGAGGCTGCTTATAATCTTGTCACTGTATCATTCCCTAAGGGTTCTAGGAAAGTTACTTCGACTTCTGCAGGGACAAAATATCTTCAAGTAAGTGGATTTATTTCTATAGGCTTCTTGAGGGATTCTGTCCTTCTTTGTATATAGAACCTGAATGCTCCCATAAGCAGGACCAGTAGCCCCATAAATAGTGCAAGTCAGTGAGTAAACCCACAAGCCAGGCATTAACAGTGCCAGCAAGAATATGCCCCCACTATAGCGTCCAGCCAGAGAGCATGGCCATAAGCAGTGCTAATATCAGTAGTGCCATCCAAAGAGTGCACCAACTACCAGTAAAAGTCTTGGAGAGTGCACACCATTTGATCAAGTAAGTGGATTCATTTCTAGAGGGATTCTGTCCACAGTAGCTTCTTTGTATATAGAATCTGGTTTGCACTATTTATGGGGCTACTATACTAGCATTCAGTGAGTAAACCCACAAGCAGTGCCAATATCAGTAGTGCCATCCAAAGAGTGCACCAACTACCAGTACAAGTCATGGAGACTGCACGCCATTTGATCACTGCATCATTCCCCAAGGATTGTAGGAATAATATTTTGACTTGTGCTGGGACAAAATATCTTCATGTAAGTGGATTTACTTCTTTACACTTTTTGAGGGACACCACCCTCAGTAGCTTCTTTGTAATTGCAGAGGATTTCCTCATTCATTTTATACATTGCTTGATGTGATCGGCCTCATTGTGTTCCATTTCTTAGTACAATTCCCTACTGTGTTCCTATGACTTACAAACCTTTGCTTTCTCAGCTTATACAGTAGATATCTATATGATTGCCTTATTAATCAACCAGCCAGAAGTGTCTCAGTTAGGAAGCTGACACGCTGCTCTCTTTAAGACACAGTTGTTAAAATGACTTAATGGCAGTCAGCGCTACACTATTATACTACACCAACAAAATGGACCATTAGTTCTTCTGTTTAAAGTACAGTCTGATTCTCATAGAGGTGTCACAACAGGAATCATAAGAAAATATACTCCGATAATAACTATATAGTGATGGCTCAGAGCTTAAATGTGAACCCTTAATGGGCTCTTCCTGGTAACCCCTATAATGTTTTATATAGATTGTTATACAATTCACTTTATAACAGCAGTAGCAATATAGATTCTTTCCTTTTAAGTGTATAAAGCATACCTTGAGAATTTGTCCATGAAATTACAATTCTGTAGCACTTTTTCTTAGATGTGTGCAATGTGCAGTTCCTCCTAAAAATAGTTGAATAAATTGACAACTGAGTGTTAGCAGTGTGTCCTGTCCTTACACATTCTCACACTGTCCAATCAGTGTTCATTATGTAGGAAAATAGTCTAAAAAAAATGGGAATCTAGCAAGAGAACAAAGAGTGACTTTTAATGACTATATTTACTATTTTACCATGAGCCAGACCACATGGGAACGGACCTCTATCCCCTGATAAAGCCAGTTAGCTGGTGAAACATGTTGGGGAGGTCAGGCATGACATTTTAATTTGTGATTTCCTACCTCTTTCTACAGTGTTACCCGCTGCAGAGGGTCTCACAAGGAAACCTTATATGTTTTATGTCCATCGGATTAGGGATGACTGCCAAAGTAGGATGTTTTGGATCCCTTATTGGAGTTAGTAAATCACTGTATATATAAGATTCCCTTGTTAATAGGTGGTGTTCCACCAGATTTGATAATAGAAAAGGAGTTATTCCTTCACAATTAGAAAGGGACAAATTGAGAGGTTAGAAATCAGGTTTTTAAATAGTGTGTATCGAGGTTAAGTGTTATACATAATAAAAGTTAAGTTTTAGTGCTTTATAGATTGAGAACTGATAGAGTTTAAGTTTGCCTATGGCAAAATAGTAAATATAGTCATTATGTAGGAACACACCCTTTCGACAAGGCAAATGGTAACACGAAGTTGTCAATTTAATGTTTCCTTATCCGGGAAAAATAAAGTAACATCTGAGAGTAAAGAAAAAATGCAACATACTTGTTTTTTACATAGAGAATCCAAGCATATAATAAAACAGCTATGTCAGGTGACAAGGCCACTCTAGTGTGAACTGAGGTAGCATGATTGCAGGTGCTAGGCCATATACTATTCTTGCAGGATTTTAGGTAAATGTGATGAAAGTTTTTGAAGCATGTTCACCAAAGCCAAAAAGCCTCATCGGTGACTTTTCATTGTGCACATCTGACCTCACAAGCGTTGCACATGCTTTGTAAATAAAGTGAATCATGTCTCCAAACTGACAATGTAAATGAAAACTTCAAAACACGCGTGGCTGGACACTTCATGAATATGGAATAGGATTAAATTGACCCCGAAGACTCTGAAGATCCAGTAGAAAACAACCCTTATTGGAAGAGAATAATTTGGGAGTATTTGGAATGGGTTGGCTAAGAAATAACCTGTTAGATTCCAAAAATCGTGTCTTGTGTGTAGAATGAGAAATAGAAAAATTATGAATATTTAACAAATGAAATGCACATGTTCTGTCAAGGAAGATTATGATCATTTCCACTGGTGGGCTGAAGTTACCCCCAAAGGCCTTAAAATAGTAGTTTGATTGATAGATGAATGCTAGGAAAATATAGAATTTCTTCATTAGAATTCTAATTCCAACACTTTTTTTGTCTGTTGGACCTTTATTGTCATAATAGTGTAGGGGCCTATTGTGGCAGAACTTAGGGGCTCAACACATGTATATCTCTAACTATGGTGGGGTAGTACAATGCTGAGTCTTATTCAAATGGAAATGCAGCATGCACAGACCTACAGGACTAGCATAAGTTACCTTAGGGCCTGATATAGTCAAAGCATCTGCATTACTCATCCATTACCAGTTCCATTTATCCACCATATCAATAGGCCCCTTGTTTAAAAAAAATGACAGAAGTACTGCCAGTACTGCCTGATGGTCAGACCTATTCTGTAGTATACAGGGTACCTGCAGGTCAATATTACAGACTAATAGACACTATGGGCGACATGTATGAAATTTGGCGTTAACATGCCAAATTTCATGCGCCTAACACTAGTCTAGAATGCACCTGATTTATGAACCAGCTATAAATCAGGTGCATTTTAGCGCTCGGGTGACATTTATGGCTCAGTTAAACCACTTTTAAAGTGGTCTACCTGTTCCTGCTGTAATGCACCTAGAAATGCCGTAGCGAAGATATAAATATGTAGCTTTACTACGGTTCTAATGCGCCCGCTTAGCTGAGAATACCTCCATTGTACAGTATGCAATGCTGCAGTTATAATTCTTTTACAAGATGCTACATAGGCCCATTGATTTATGTTGGTATCTTACTTGGGATCCATGTGAAGCAAATCCTGAAAATAGCTGTGTGCATGAAGCTTTACTTTACCAAAGTTGGGTCATAACTCAAAACTTAAATGGTACATTTGTCACAGTTAACTAACACTAAAAGAGTGAAGGTTACAGCATGGGCATAACTATAAGTGAATATACTGATAAATGAAATAAGTCACAACGCTTCACATATATTCAGAGCACAAATTGAAGTTTACATAACTGCAGCTTTTTCCCGGCCGACTGCAAACAGCACATCAATAGCATAAAATATCAGCAGCATGAAAATCCCATTACTTTAAAGTATGCATTTTGAAGTGCTTCGGAAAGACAATTTCCCTTCTCTTTCCAGTTGCAATCACTCACACAGAAATTTATTTTTTATATAAACAGCATATGAAAAATACGGCATAGCCAGATAGCGACTACTTTGTAAATGTTCAATACATGCATGAGGCTGCAAATTATAAATGCCACTCCGGCATGAACCCTCTACCTGGAGTTAGCCTCCTGATGAGGTTAGCTCTCCCGATGATACTCACGCAGCGCCTCCTGCTCCCAGCTGGGGCTTAACTTTCAAAGCAAATGCAAGCTTCTCTGACCTTTCTCCCGGTGCGAATCAAATGTTGCTAGAAAATATTCTCATACAATTTATTTAACTAACACACTTCGGGGGACACACAGTTACCAGTCGGTATATTGAGGCAGAAAGGCCACTGCTTAGGATGAACCCTGCAGATGGTCAGTGGTCTTTTTAGGCACTTTTAAAGCAAGTAAAGCCACTTTTGGCATTGATAAATTTTACGGCGTATACATTAGTAAGCTAAATGATCTACCTGCTATGTAAAAGTTACTGCATTCAGCATTCTGTCCTGTAGAGACAGCTGGCGTGGTTTAGGAGAGCGCTTATGCTCAAATAAGCAGCAGGAAAATGTCACAGCCTCTGGGTGGCTGGATTGTCTATAGGGTAACAAGTTTACATGAAGGTCAGCAATTGTAGAACTTCATATTTTAACTCATTTGTGTTTGTTTAAAGGGGCACTCCAGGCAGAATGGATATACTATGTTTTACAGTGCAGAACCTAGTAAGTAATTTCAAGAACACTAATGAGGAAATCCATGTGTAACCTAACGGTTCTATCACTTTTTTCCTATCCCATTATAATTGTGGCTTTTATTGATGGGAACATTTCTCTTTTGGTTCATTGTTTGATAATTTTTTTTTTATTGTTTTTTTTTTATATTTTCAAAGTAAAATATTAATATTTGCACATTTAGACATTAACATGTTCTTTTGCAATATACAATATTATTATTATTATTTATTTTAAAGCGGCATTAGTTCCAGGGTGCTGTACATTCGAGGGGGTTACATACATAACATAAGTCAAACGAGTACAATGATAAGTGATGAATGACAATTGGCACGACAGAGGGAGAGAGGACCCTACCCGCGAGGGCAATAGAAATCAATACAACCATTGTAGGTTTAAACCACTTATGCTTATAGTATAACATAGTTACATAGTTACATACACTCACCGGCCACTTTATTAGGTACACCTGTCCAACTGCTCGTTAACACTTAATTTCTAATCAGCCAATCACATGGCGGCAACTCAGTGCATTTAGGCATGTAGACATGGTCAAACAATCTCCTGCAGTTCAAACCGAGCATCAGTATGGGGTAGAAAGGTGATTTGAGTGCCTTTGAACGTGGCATGGTTGTTGGTGCCAGAAGGGCTGGTCTGAGTATTTCAGAAACTGCTGATCTCCTGGGATTTTCACGCACAACCATCTCTAGGGTTTACAGAGAATGGTCCGAAAAAGAAAAAACATCCAGTTGGGGCGGCAGTCCTGTGGGCGGAAATGCCTTGTTGATTTCCAGAGGTCAAAGGAGAATGGGCAGACTGGTTCGAGCTAATAGAAAGGCAACAGTGACTCAAATAGCCACCCGTTACAACCAAGGTAGGCAGAAGAGCATCTCTGAATGCACAGTACGGCGAACTTTGAGGCAGATGGGCTACAGCAGCAGAAGACCACACCGGGTGCCACTACTTTCAGCTAAGAACAGGAAACTGAGGCTCCAATTTGCCCAAGCTCATCGAAATTGGACAGTAGAAGATTGGAAAAACGTTGCCTGGTCTGATGAGTCTCGATTTCTGCTGCGACATTCGGATGGTAGGGTCAGAATTTGGCGTCAACAACATGAAAGCATGGATCCATCCTGCCTTGTATCAACGTTTCAGGCTGGTGGTGGTGGTGTCATGGTGTGGGGAATATTTCTCTTGCACTCTTTGGGCCCCTTGGTACCAATTTGAGCATCGTTGCAACACCTTGTTGAATCTATGCCACGAAGAATTGAGGCAGTTCTGAAGGCAAAAGGGGGTCCAACCCGTTACTAGCATGGTGTACCTAATAAAGTGGCCGGTGAGTGTAGTTTACATAGTTAGTACGGTTGAAAAAAGACGTGTGTCCAAGTTCAACCAAGGATGGGGAAAATGTGGGTGAAGGGAGGGAGACAAGAATTTCAAGCCCAGCCTCTCCACTGGTTAATGCCCTGAAACCCACAAGGCAAGATCCAATCTGCTTCAGGGGAGACGCCATCTCAGAGCCTCCACCAGCCAGGATACAGAATATTATATAGCTACATATGCATTAATATTCTTTAGTTCCAGTTATTTATCTCAGCCTTTCTTGAAACTCTCAACTGTTCCTGCTGTGACCAGCTCCTCAGGCAGGCTATTCCACATATTCACAGTTCTTACAGTGAAGAACGCTCTTCTCCTCTGGAGATTGAATCCTTTTTTTCTCCAGCCGAAAGGAATGTCCCCTTGTCTGTTGAGGGGGCTTTACATGAAATAATTTTTCCCCATACTTTTTGTAGGGACCATTTATATACTTATATAAATTAATCATGTCCCCCCGAAGCCATCTCTTCTCAAGACTAAATAAGTTCAATTCTACTAACCTCTCCTCATAACTAAGATGCTCCATTCCCCTTATAAGTTTGGTTGCTCGTCTTTGTACTCTCTCTAGCTCCATTACATCTATAAACTGGAGCCCAGAACTGAACAGCATATTCTAAGTGAGGACGCATGAATGCTTTATACAGTGGTAGAATTACATCCTTGTCCCGTGAGTCCATGCCTCTTTTAATACACGCCAATATCTTACTTGCCGTAGAGGTAGCTTATTGACACTGCATAGTCCATGTTTGCATGGTCATTACCAAGGCAGCAATTTTCTGCAAATATAAGATAACCTTGGTTGTACCTTAACCTTATGGATTTGTATCCAGTGTACATTGTTTGATCATTTGTTATACCCAAAAACAAATGAAATTCCACCGCTCACGCCAACACCCGCCAGAAATCCTTTATTTTCAGAGCTACACAGCAAACAATGAGGAATGGGAGATGGATACATGCAAGCCGACCTGTCTCCTGTTCACTGTCTGCTATGTGCTGCTGCAAATAAAGAATTGCTTAAACTTTATTGGCGAGTGCTGTGGAATTTTAGTCTCTTGGTGAATTAGATTATTGGACTGCCTGCACTGAACACTATCATTCATCAGCAGCCTGGCATCACTGATCTAGCCTGTTCATTGATTCTATCACTAATGTTCCTGGAGTATAGGTGGTGTCACATGTTGCCATTTCGGAGAAAAATGCCAGGTATTTGTCAGTATTTTTCCCGGTGTTTCTTAGTAAAAATATGCAGCAGCCAGATTTTTGCTGTAAATCATAATAGAGTTATGAAACACCCCACAAACAGTGGCCCACATTTACTATTTTGGTTGCAACAGATAAGGGTCATAAAACCATAAAACATGTCACAGTGTGCCAAAATTTTGGAATAGAAAGAACACCAACTAAACGTTGGTCTATAAAATCACATCAAGTCTAAGGTTATGTTCAAACGGCAGTAACTGCGGGACATATTTCACCCCGCAATTACACCGTGTGTACGGGGGCGGAAGCGGGACAGCCCTCGGCCCCCATAGACATTCATTATTCTTGGCGCATATACGCCGTGAATAATTGACATGTCGCTTCTCTCCCCGCTCGTCGTATTGTGCGAGCGGGGAGAGGAGACATAATCCATAGTTCTCTATGAGAACTGTGGATTACCGTAATGACTGGGGCGTATCTCGCCCCGTATTTTGCGCAGTACGGCACGAAATACGGGGCGAGATACGTCCCAGTTTAAGCTGTGTGAACATAGCCTAAAGATGACCTACGTATACACAGTATACATTTAGACAGCAATGGTAAATATGGGTTTTATCTTCGCATAATGAACATTGGGTACAACCAATATATAGCACAGGGTGCAAGCTGTATGCAATGGAGCTCAATGAAATGATTTTTTTAAGCATATAGAAAAAAAAGTGGATATCTTTAGGAGCAAAATTCCTGAGCTTTTTGTGATGTAAATAAGGGGCCACATGTATGAAAACTGTCTAGGTCACTTTGTTGGCCATAGCAGCCAATTAGAGCGCCCCTTTCATCCCATATAGTGCTCTGGAAAAATGAGAGGGGCGCTCTAATTGGTTGCTATGGGCGACAAAGTGAGTTTTAGACCTAGACAGTTTTTATACATGTGGCCCAATAAAGTTTTATTAATGCCATACAAAAAGACAACAAGACTCTAATACGAAAAACACTTAAAACCATGCAGCACATTCCATGTACTGGTTCCTGTATGCACCAGAACACCTGCTTCTGAGCATATTCTAATTAAATTAAGTCCCAAATTCATAGTGGTGGATCTCATATAAAAAAATGAGTATACTTGTGTGATAGACATGAAGCGATAGAGGACAAACCACAGGGAAATGGACACAAGAATATGGAGGCAGCAGGTCTAGAGCATGATGAGGGCAGCTTCACCATTATGCATGTTTTATGGCATTCTTTTCCTCACTTTTGCTTCCATTACATCTTTTTTCACATCACAACAAGCTCTACTGATTTTTTAAGACAGTTTTTGGAATTTTGCCCCTAAAAATATCCACTATTTGTTTCATTCTGCTTAAAAAATCCATGTATTAATGTATGTGTTTTTACAGTGTTTTTTTGGGGCATTTGTCACATTACAAATCATATGATTCAATGTTATTGAATCGCAAGATAAATAAATGTAATCAGAAAAACACCACCCAATGCAGTGCTGGAAAACAACTCCAAAAGATGGCTGAAAACAAACAAACAAAAAAAAGTTTAAGACATAAACCATCACATTTTTACATTTTTTTCCATATAGGAAATCGATGTTTCTGTTATCTTGTCATATGACTTAATTTCTTTATTTATTTTTTTTAGATATTTTTGTTGTTTTGCTTATTTGATATGTCCCTAGTTGTGAAGTACTACAACATTTCACAGCAAACAAAATGTCTAAAAACTACTATTGTGATTCTGGCTGAAAGAGCAGGCTGTCCAGAGGCAGAAATCATGGCTGTTATCAGGCTTGCCATTGCCCACCGAGGAGCAGGGAAATCCCCTATTGGACCCCTGCACATAGCAAGCATGGGTCTGCTTTTTAGGGAGAAAGGCAGAAAAAAAGGAGGCAGAAAGCAAGATGCAGGGTGCAAGAGTCATTGCTCCGTGTGTACAGTCATAAACAGTAACTGTATATCAACTCCACTGATGAGCCCCCATAATCAACTCCCCTGGCGGGCCCCAAGAATCATCTCCTCTGGTTGCTACCAAGAATAATCTCCACTGGTGGGCCCCCGGAATAATCTCCACTGCTGGGCCCCAAATCATCTACTGGGCCCTAGAATCATCTCCACTGCTGGGCCCCAAGAATAATCTCCACTGGTGGGCCCCGAGAATGATCTCCACTGGTGGGCCCTGAGAATAATCTCCACTGGTGGGCCCCGAGAATAATCTCCACTGGTGGGCCCCGAGAATAATCTCCACTGCTGGGCCCCAATAATCATCTCCACTGCTGGGCCCCAAGAATCATCTCCACTGTTGGGCCCCAAGAATAATCTCCACTGATGGGCCCCGAGAATAATCTCCACTGGTGGGCCCCGAGAATAATCTCCACTGCTGGGCCCCAATAATCATCTCCACTGCTGGGCCCCAAGAATCATCTCCACTGCTGGGCCCCAAGAATCATCTCCACTGCTGGTCCCCAAGATTCATTCTCCACTGTGGGCCCCAAAAGAATAATCTCCACTGGTGGGCCCGAGAATAATCTCACTGGTGGGCCCGAGAATAATCTCCACTGCTGGGCCCCAATAATCATCTCCACTGGTTTGGCCCCCCAAGAATCATTTTCCACTGGTGGCCCCCCAAGATCATCTCACTGCTGGGCCCAAGATAATCTCCACGGGTGGGGCCCCGAGAATAATCTCCACTGGTGGGCCCTGAGACTAATCTCCACTGGTGGGCCCTGAGAATAATCCCCACTGGTGGGCCCCAAGAATAAATCCCCAAATGTTGGGCCCCAAGAAAAAATTCCCACTGATGGGCCCGAGAATAATCTCCACTGGTGGGCCCCGAGAATAATCTCCACTGCTGGGCCTCAAGAATCATCTCCACTAGTGGGTCCCAAGAATAATCTCCACTGCTGGGCCCCAAGAATCAACTTCACTGGTTGGTCCAAAGAATCAACTCCTCTGCTGAAGCCCAAGAATCATCTCCACTACTCGAGCCCCAGAATTATCTCCACTGATGGAGCCGAAAAAATAATCTCCACTGATGGAGCCCATGAATCCTCTCCACTGGTTGGCCCCAGGCACTGGCTGTTAGCCTTTAAAAGCAGCAGCATACCTTTCCTCACATTACGTATTCATCCCAATTCACTTCAATTGAGTTGACATGCAATAGCAAAGTCCAGAGATATGTGTGGTGCTTATATTATAGGGAAACAACCATTTTTTAAATATCTTGACAACCATTTATAATAGCATTAAGACATGTAAAAAAATCTATTGTAGCTTTGTCAAATAACACCAAAAACAAGATGCTAACGTCTTGTGAAGTTGCTTCCCTTCTTATGGGCATAATCTTGACATGATAACAACTGTGTTCCAGAACTTAGGGCGACATGTATGTATTTTGGTGCGCAGGCGCCATTTTTTAGTAGCGTTGAATGTGCCTGAATCTATGAACCTGTTCTACTGCGGGTCATAGATTTAGCGCTTTCTAGCTACAAAGCGACAATTCTGGCTCAGGTAAACCACTTTTAAAGTGCTCTACCTGTTCCAGGAGTAGTGTTCCTGGATTTGCGGATAAACAGTCATAAATGTGTACGGTTGTAGTGCAACATGCCTCCCGTATGCTCCCCAATCTCAGGCGCGTTACAAAGTGCCACGGGCGCATAGCAATGCGCCCGATATTGGAGTGCACCTGGTTCAAAATATAGCAAACAGGCTAAAAAGACGCCGGACTTCTGGCGCAGCCCTGCACATACATGTCGTCTTTAGTGTCTCATTTACGCATGCAATGTTATTGCTGGATTACCGCCATACAATAGCTACTCACTATGAAGCCATCCTCTGTTTAAAGGAAACATTAATATTTCATGCACAAAGTATTATATGTGACAAATGTTTCTACTTGCTTTTAAATTAACTTTGAATGATGTTTCTTAGCTCCAGTTATTGTCAGTGTCTTCTTTGCAAGCACTGCCTTAGGGATATCATTCGTCAGATTCAATTAACAAGTCAGAGAGATTAGCACATCCAATATGTTGAGTTTATCAAATTCAAAAGAGGAAAATAGTGATCATCATTGCCTGTGATAGCAATGGCATACGAGACCGTAAATACAGCACTTCTCACACAGCCCATAACATGCAGTCGTGGGAAAAAGTCAAAATGACTCATATAAAGTGTTTATTAACATATAAGGATGCATCATTATTGTACCATTAAGGGGTTGTTTCACCATGCTATTCCACAGAGCCACAAGCAGCTTCAGATTCATGCATTCTCTCTCTTCCTGGTTAAGATGTGTGTTATTCTATAGCAGTGATTAGCAGCTCTGTAGTCGCTGCTTTTCTTATTGCACTGACATAAGAGCAGGAGATGTTTACTTTGAGCTCTGAAACTCTCTGCTCTATAGATGACAAGTAATTAGTCTCCGTTGCTTGTTAGAGATAACATACTCTGTTCTTAAGCTGACAGTAGCCATGTGTGCCGACTTGTGGTAATGTGCCTGCTATCAGGTAATACTAAGAGAGAGAAGGGGAGAGCAGGTCGGTAACCTAGAGAGACCTGTGTGCACTCAGAGCTGATAAAATATCTCTTATCTCGTCAACAAAGCAAAATAAACAATGCTATTTATTTGGAAAAAGTCTTTATCCCCTACATATTGCAAGCTTATCTTTGTAGTGAAACAACCCCTTTTAAAAAGATGGACTGTAATTATTTATGTCTTCAGTGGGGTTGTCCAGCTAAATTAAAATGTGCTATATTGGGTATTATATCTAATTTAGTTTCACTTACTAATATATTATATACTTGAAATCTTCATGCATCATTTCATTCCGGAGCTGCTTCCAATGCAAGAAAGGAGACTTTCTCCATCACAAATCAAATGACGAGAAGGGATTCCCAAAGGGAAAATGTAAATGAATATGTACCCAAACCCTTCCCTGGCAAAAGGTGTTACCCAGCTAAATAAACATATTTATTATAATTTTTTTTTGTTTCACTATTTTTATTTTTTTCCCGCTTGTTTTTATCATGACACCGGGAAGAGCAGGGTTTATGCCATTTTTCTGAGAGCAGGACATGATAAAAGGAGAAAACCGAGTTCTGTGTTTATAGGGTTTTATAGGGGAGAGAAGCCAATTTCTTTTATAATAGGGTATATGATAGAGGGGAGGGTGACTTTGTTTTAATGGGTTATATAAGAGGAGAGAAGTAGTTCTGGAAATGGGTTATTGATGAGGGGAGAAGTGAGTCTGTGAATATAGGGTTTAAAATTGATAGAAGAGAGGAGCTGGCCGTGAATTTTTGGGGTTTATATGATGAGGAGGGGACGGCTCTTTTAATTTGGGGTTTATAATAGGGAGGAAGCTGAGCTCTGTGATTGGGGTTATATGAAGAGGGAGGGGGAAAGCTAGCTCTGTGATATGGGTTTTTGATGAGGAAAAAGCTGCCCCTTGTGATATTAGGTTATATGAAAGAGGGAGGAGCTGAGCTCTGTGATCCATGGGTTATAGTAGAGGAGGAAGTGGCCTGTGTTAAAGGGTTATTTTATAGAGGAGGGACTGAGCTCGGGATATATGGGTTATGATAAAGGAGAGGAGCAAAACTTGTGATCATAGGGTTTAAGTAAGGAGAGAAGCTGGCTCTGTGAATAAGTTTATTGACAGGGGGGAAAAGTTAAATAGTATATAAGGGTTTTAATATGAAAAAAAGGGGTTTGGGCTCTGTGATAATAGGGTTATATGATAGAGGTAGAAGTGAACTCTGTGAATATAGGGTTTTGATAAGGGAAAGTGAGTTTGAAATAGGGTTATATGAAGGGGAGAGGGCTGAGCCTGTGATATTTAATTTTATATGTAGGGAGAGAAGTGACCCTTTTTGTATATGGTTTATGAAAAAGGAGAAAGTGACTCTGTATTATAGGGTTATTGATAGGGGGGGGAAGCTGGCTTGGATATTAGGGTTATATGTAAGGGAAAAGTGAGCCTGTAATATATGGGGTTATTGTAGAGGAGGAAAAGGACTCTGTGATAGTAGGGTTAATATAGAGGAGAAAAGCGAGTCTGTGACATATGGGTTATATGACAGGGGGAAGAAGTGGCTTTGATATATAGGGTTATATGATAGAGGAGAGGGGTGAGCCTGTGGATAAAGGTTTTTTGTGAGGAGAGAAGCAAAACCTTGTGATATAAGGGTTATAATGAAGGGAAGCTGACTTGTAAATAGGGTTATAGATAGGGAAAGGAAGCTGAGTCTGTGTATATGGGGTTATATGAAGAGGGAGGAAGCGGCTCTGGGTTATAGGGTTTTTGATAGAGGAGAGAAGCTGACCTGTGAAATAGGGTTAAGATAGAGGGAGAGAAGATGAGCTCTGTGATATATGGGGGTTATTAAGAGGAGGGGAGTGGCCGTGTAATAGGGTTTTATGTAGAGGGAGAGGATGAGCCTTGTATATAGGGTTATATGATAGAGGGAGAAGCTGAGCTTGTTATATATGGGGTTTTTATGAAAAGGGAAGAAGCGAGCTCTTGATATATGGGTTATATGATGGGGGGAAAAGCTGAGTTGTGTATATAGGGTTATATATAAGGAGAGAAGCTGAGCTTTTGGATATATAAGGTTATATGAAGAGGAGAGAAGTGAGCTCGTAAAATATAGGGTTAATGTAGGGGAGAGAAGTGATTTTGGGGAATATATGGGTTTTATAAAAGAGGGAGAAGGGGCTCGTATTTGGGTTCTTTTGTGAGGAGAGAGGGGCTCTGGGAAATTACGGTTATTGATAGGGAGAGAAGCCGGTTCGGGGAATATGGGGTTATTGATATAGGAAAAAGCTGATTTGGGTTAAATAGGTTTATGATGAGGAGGGGGCTGAGCTCTTTGTAATAGGGAAAAGATAGAGGAAGAGTTGCTGACCCTTGGATATTCAGTGGGGCCCAAAATATTGGGCCCCCCTGCAATTTGTCAGAAAAAACTCAGTTTCTTCCTGAAAATATTGCAATCCAAAATTTTTTGGTTTTAGTATTTCATTTAATTTGTCTTCGATTAAAAACCCACAAAAAGAATTGTAATAAACCAAATTGGAATAATCCCCACCAAACAAAAAAAGGGGGGGGGGACAAAAAATATTTGGCCCGTTTGAAAAATATGTGATGTTCTCTATTTTTTGTAATTAACAGCACCCTTTTTTTACCGGGGGCACCCAAAAAGTGTTGGCAATAACTAAATACACTTTTCAGCGTTGACATGGTTTTTTGTTGACTCAAACCCCGCCTGTGTCCCCGTGTGGATACATTAGCATGGAGAAAGGGAAAAAGGACCAAAAACTGTCTGGGCTTGAGATCCAAAATTTTGAGGAACCTGGCAATCTCAAAGGGTACAGTCCATCTCCCAAAGGACCTTAAAATTCCTGTGTTACCTGCACGTGTCATCAAGAAGTGTAAAAAGCCCCTGGCACTGGGCAACCCCCCCAGATGTAAAGCCCCCCTGGCATGTGGGTAACCTCCCTAGATGTAAAGCCCCCTGGCACTGTGGGTAATCTCCAGATGTAAAGCCCATGGCACTGGGCTAAACTCCCGATTTAAACCCTGGCACTTTGGGAACCTCCCAGATGTAAAGCCCATGGCACGGGGGTAACCCCCTAGAAAGAAAGCCCATGGGACTGTGGCTAACCCCCCTAGATGTAAAAACCCATGGCACTTGGCTAACCCCCAGATGTAAAGCCCCGGGGCCTTGGGGACCCCCAGATTAATGCCCATGGATGTGGCAAAACCCCCCTAGATGTAAAGCCCATGGCATGTGGCAATCTCCCTGAGAAAGCCCTGGCACTGTGGCAACCTCCCAAAATTAAAGCATGGCCTGTTGGCTAACCCCCAGATGTAAAGCCGGCACTGTGGCTAATCCCCTAGATTTAAAAACCATGGACTGTGGCTAACCTCCCCAAAGGGAAAGCCCATGGACTGTGGCTGACCCCCCTAAGTAAAGCCCGGCACTGGGTAACCTCCCAGTGTAAAGCCCAGGGACTGTGGCAACCCCCCCTAGGTAAAGCCCCTGGCACTGTGGTAACCTCCCCCAGATGTAAAGCCCCTGGCCGGGGCTAACCCCCCTAATGTAAAGCCCCTGGCACGTGGCTAATCTCCTGGTAAAGCCCGGCACTGGGCTAAACCCCTGATGTAAAGCCCATGGCCTGTGGGTACCCCCTGATGTAAAGCCCTGGCCGTGGCTAACCTCCCCAGAGTAAAGCCCATGGGACTTGGCTAACTCCCTAATGTAAAGCCCCTGGGATGTGGGTAACCTCCCGTGTAAAGCCCCTGGCACTGTGGTAACCCCCCTAGTGTGGACGGAAAAGAAAATTGACGAGAGATTGCACGCAAAATTTTTGCGGGGGTGGGTAAAAATTTTGACAAAAACCAAACAAGTTCAAGTGCCATGCATCCAAGGGTAAAAAGTGTCAACCCCTCTATCCCTCGGGATTGAATGAAAAGGGGTGTATGGTAGGATCCCCCGGGAAACCCCCCTTTTTACCCGACTGGAGTTTGCCCAAACTTACCTGAGGAGCCTAAAAAGTTTTGGAAAAAAGTTCTCTGGCCAGAAGGGGAAAAAAAGTAGAGCTTTTTGGGAAAAGGCACAAAAATAGGTTTACAGGAAAAAAAAAAAAGGGTTAAAGAAAGAAAACCCCCCTACATCAAAAATGGGGAGGTTCCCCGATGTTTTGGGGTTGCTTTTCGCCTCGGCACTGGATGCTTGACCCTATGCATGGCATTTTGAAGTTGAACTACCAACAAATTGGCAGCATAAGTAGGGCCCTTGAGGGAAAACGGGTTCCCCTAGGGGGTAGGGTCTTCCAGCAGGACAAAGACCCAAAAAAAATTCAAAAAACACTAAAAAAGGTTTTTAGAGAAACACGGAATTCTAATACAGCAAAGGCCCAAACCGAATCCCTAAACACCCGTGGAGAATCTCACAAAAGGCGCTTGGAGAAGGCGCCCTTCAAATCTAGGGACCTGGACGTTTGCCCAAAAAAAAATGGTCTAAAATTCCCGCAGAGCATTGTAAGAAACCCATTTATGGTTACCGGAAACGGTTTTTTCGCAGTTATTTTTGGCTAAGGTTGTGCTACCAAGTATTTGGTGAGGGTGCCCAAAACTTTTGTCGGCCCATTTTTTTGGGATTTTGGGTGAAATGATCAAGATTTTATTTTTGTTTTCATTTTTTTTTGGTTTTTTCTTGCAAGAAAAATAAAGAAGATAATTTCCAAAGAAATTTTGGTTGCAATCATTTTCTGGAAGAAATGGGGGTATATCGACAGAATTGCAGGTGTGCCAAAACTTTTGGCCACCATGGGGTTATTTTGATAGGGGGAGAAGTGGCCCCGGATTTTGAGTTTTAAAAAGTAAGGAGAGAAGCTGAGCTCTGTGATTTATAGGGTTATATGATAGAGGAGAGAAGCTGGTCTGTGTATATAGGGGGTTTTATGTAGAGGAGAGAAGCTGAGCTCTTGATATTGGGTTTTATGATGAGGATAGAAGCTGAGCTCTGTGATAAAAATGGTTACATGTGAGAAAAAAGCTGAAGTTTCCTCTTTAAACACCTGTTACGGGAAAAGTGTCAATCACTGTATGAGGTGGGATCGCAGGTTCAATTTTTTTTTTTTTTTTACTCAAATTCTTGTTCCAAAATTTTTAAAACCTTATAAACAGACTCGTCTTCCCTCTATCCCAAACCTCTCTCAGTAGGGGAGAAAAACCACCTGGGAGGTTTCCCTTTCAGTTTTAAAATTTAAAGACAGATATACAGCCCCCTCCCCGCGTTTTCATGA